>JAURVB010014937.1:0-135453 GCA_033002965.1 Piper betle
CCTTTGGCTTAGATGATTTCAATGAATGTTTTGCAATAAGGATTGTACATGATGGTCATGACTTTTAGAATTTGCCCTAGCGACTTTCGAGGCGAAATATTTGGCTTGCCATGTTGATGGAAAATGATATGGGCATTTCTTTTTGATGAGTCTAGGCTTTTCTTCAAGCCTACCTAATATGAATTATTCTCTGTACACAATTTCATGGCCTTTATTATACATATTTGTTTGATTACCCTTATTTTAGCCTTGTCCTTTTTATTGAAAATAAGTCTTGCTGCTTGAGTCCTAGCACCCTAGTGTTTTGATTCGTTCTAAATTCTAACAAGGATGAAACTTTGAGTAGTATAGGGGGAATGCATTGCGTGTTATAGAGTGGTGATTGAGTAGATAGTGTGGACTTTCCTGACACTTTGCTTTATAAAAAAAAAGAAAGAAAAAAGAAGAAGAAGAAATTGAAAAACAAAAAGATGAGGCAATGATCCTCCATCAGTAAACATAAAATGAAGCAATAGTCTTCCACTGGTTTGAAATAAAAGAAAAAAATAAAAAGCAGCATGTAGTCAATGGAAAATCAAAGCAAAATTAGTTCTTATATTAGGTCAACTCGATACTACATTTAAAGAAGTTTGTGTCATATTGCTTGGGGATTTGTTGTACATGTATGTCAGGATTTAGAACGGATTTTTAATTCTATGGTGCATATTAGCCTATGATTTTTCTATCTTGTTTATCCAATTTGTGGTCACTAGCCCCTGGCCCTGTTACAACCTATAAAGAACTATTGATTCCATTAAATTGGCATTGCCAACATTAGTGGAGATGGGAGCGTAAGGTAAACATATTTAAGCATGTGCTTGATTGTATTCTCTTGGTTGTAGATGAGAATGATAAGCCAATGGGCTATCACACACACACACACACGCGAGAGCTTTCTTTTGGATGCGATTGATGAAAAGGAATTTCTGATTTAATTGACATCTTGTTACCTTTGTATAGTTTGATTAAGAATCATATGAGAACATAATGGAGACTAAGTATTTTTGTGTAGTAAAATTTTCTTTGTTAAGATATTTTGCTTGGGACGTGCAAAAGTTTAAGTGTGAGGGTGTGTTAAGTGTTTAAAATATACAATATTTACCCAGGTTTTTTAATATGATTTTGTACTTCCCGGGTATAAACATTATTAATTAAGTGATATTTTACTTTATTTTTTAGTTAATTAATATTTTATTAGATATGCTTAATTTTAGTCTTTCAATGTAGAAAAAGATAAATAAATTAAGCTTTAGAATTGAATGGTCATGACACTTGGCCCCCACCCAATGGCTACAATTTATGGTGTTCAATGGAATCGAACAGTTGGAAACTTGAAGGGACATTATAATTAATTAAACTTCGTCGATTTGTGTCTCTTCGAATTCTTGTATCTCCACTTCTATATAAAGGGGTGGCCATTTGTTGTTGATCATATCTCAACTTCTGGCTTAGCAGTTTAGTGAAAGAAAATATTTCTAATTTTTGTAATTTCTTTCTCTTTCATAATAAAAATTAGTTTCTTCTTTATAATGTTTTCTATTTTTATTATGGAGTAGTCTTTTATTTCGTTCTAGAGAAGAATAGAACTTAACATGATTTAATTGAATTTATTTTAAACTCTTACTCATTTATTCAATCGGATCGTTTGAATTATCATCTTCTAAATGCTAAGAATAGATTGATCGCCTATATCTTAGTTCATGAGGTTTAATTAAATTTCGGGAGAAATTAATTAGATTATTCATTGATAATTCATCATACGACGAGTCTTTTGACTTATTTGTCGTTGTGGTCGGAGATACTCAACACCGTATGCGATTGTAAGGCAAATCTTAATGCATTATTTTGTTGATTAATCAATTATCACCGAGAGGTAGAAATTGGGGCAAAATAATAGAAGCATGAAGGAGCGGGAGCCACCATGTCATATAATTATCCTAGATCGACAATCCGAGGGAATTAAAGACAAGAGGAAGATTTAATTGATGCTAAGGGAAATTTGACTCTAGAACAAGTTTTATCATTTTTAACTTCTTCTTTTATTTAAAGTAATTATTTAGATTTAGTTAAGTCAATTATTTTGTTTTGCTCTTAATTTTATTTTCTTTAATTAATTTATGGAAGTTCATATCTCTGTGGGAACGATACTGGAATTTGTCATTATATTACTTGTTTCGACCGTGTATACTTGCATGATATTGAAAATATTCGAACAGCTCCATTGCCTCTTTCTCTCAGACTAGGTAGCTCTACTCATGCTCACAGATTGACGGGATCTAATCAATCGAGAGCCACACCGCTTCCAGGAAATCCTAGTGAGCTAGGTTTGGTAAGCCGCCAGAAAGGGAGCCATCGTCCTAGAAGCCGTTGCAGCATTAGAAGCCATTAGACTGAAATAGAGGCTGCCATTACACCGTTGGTAGAGGTACAAATGCAGATTTGCCACTTTTGGAGATGTCTTGCGAGTCACAAACGACGCTAAGGGAATCTTGGCTACTAGACCTTGGTAACACTAAAAATACAGACAACACCCTGAACAATATCAGTCAGACCAAGGGACACAACAGAGGCATAGGATAGATGCCCCAGCCACAATGAAAGTTATTGATTCACAAGTTTAGAAGAATAGACACCCAACAAGTCAAAACTGTTGAAGTTGCCATGAAGAAATATGCAGAGTAGGTTCGGACGCATGCTTCGAATGTGTTCAACAAGGACATTGAGAGTGAAGCCTTCTTAATTTAAAATTTCGAGGACGAAAATTTTATAAGGAGGGAGATTGTAAAACCCGTGATTTGAATTAGTTTTATCTGAACCTGTCGGTTCAACAATTATTTTCATTTGAGTTAAGTTTTAATTACGAGACGACCATTAGTTTTTCTTAGAACATTCATTCATTATTCTCAACAACCATTCTGTTTTCTCGCCTGACCATTCGTTTTTCTCGCCTGATCATTCGTTTTTCTCACTTGACCATTCATTTTTCTCGTTCGACCATTTGTTTTTCTCAACTAACCATTCGTTTTTCTCACCTGACCATATATTTTTCTCACATTGCCATCTATATATTCCACACTTCTAACACTCTCACCATTCATCCTTCTCACGCAACTTCCTTCTTCTTTTTCTTTCTCTTCTCCCCCACAATCCTCACTCAAGCCAGCCACACCATCATCACCGTCACCACATGACTGATGATTAGGTACGGTGTAGGAGCTCATCATTTAGGAGTTAAGACACAATCAGAGCTAGGATAGTTTAGGACTTGCCCTTGATTTATTGTTCTAGTTTATCGTGATTTAATTTTTGCAGATTGTAGGACGAGTTAAGTGGTGTTTTATTGTTCCTACTTAACTCGGGTCATCGCAGCAATAGATAAGTTTAGGACTTGCCCTTGATTTATTGTTCTATTCTATTGTGATTTAATTTTTGCAGATTGTAGGACGAGTTAAGTGGTGTTTTATTGTTCCTACTTAACTCGGGTCATCGCAGCAATAGATAAGTTTAATTAAAGATGATTTCAGTTCAGTAGATGCCCTTCAGAGATTTCATGAAAAAGTTTTCTTTCATATGAGAGTATGCTTTCATATCCAATTTTATGTTAGTTATATTTTTGGACCAGTAATATTTATTACTAACGCGTTTTTATAATATATATGTAGGTGATGATCAGGAGTAGGATGAGCCAGTCAGGACGGAGGAGCAATGACGTCTCTTGTACACACACATGTCAGAGGATAGAATGTTAATGTTTTGTTTATGTTGTCATTATATTAAGAATGATGTTACGTATGGTATGACAATTAAATTCATATGATGTGAAAAGTAATTAAAATGCACAGATGGGTTGAGAGATTTAGAATGAATTATGGAGAAGATTAGAATTTCGTGCGAATATCAATATGTGATATATTTATATATATTTATACATGTTGATTTGACAGAGTGGACCTTAATTGCATTTTTAAGGGAAATTTTGTCCATTCGATTTTCAGAATTTTTATTGACTTTATTGTACTTATTTTGTTTGGTAAACTAGTTGTCATGTCATTTATGTAGTAGCATGTTAGGGTTCCGTGCATTCATCCATGCACAACGATAAACATCTTCCATCTTGAGACACCGAGAGTAGATCCATAGGGTTGGGTTCAGGTTAGCCGACCTAACCGGAACTAGTGACATTCTGGTTCGATTTCGAGCATAAACCGGACCTGGGGTGTTATAATTACACTGACATATTCTATAACTAATAACCCACCTAAACTACCCACAACACGTCTTATTGCATTATTCAGCTTTGAATTAATTTTACAATCTAATTAAAATAAATAAAGAAGAATCTAGCTGCTTTGGATTAATTTTACAATCTAATTAAAATAAATAAAGAACAATCTAGCTTACTCTCATATATTCTAATAACTCATCATGTTGCTGTCTTACTGATGTTATCATCATATACTTGGGCACACATGACTCTCATGGTTCATAACACAAGACCAGCCTTGGCTCGGCACGCGTGTTCTGAAATTGACCCAACTGAAAATAATGGTCAAACCGACCAGTTCAGACTATAAGCTTACTCGAATCACGTGGTTTAAAATCTTCAACCATGCAAGAGGTAAGTCTCACCAAATGTGCCTCTGAAACTTCCATTGCCTTGAATGATTTAACCATATTTGACGTCCATGCTTTAGCTTTTTTGGGTCAATAGTCCATTTAAATACCTTAGCTCCATTTTTGATAAACTTCTCAAGAGTATAAGGATTCCCATGATAATTATGAATACTCCTGGTGGTACCACAATAGCAATTGGAGGATTAGGAATAGGAACAACTAGTACTACTTGTGGATTAGGAGGATTAGCTGATTGTTGTCCACCTTGACCATTCTCTACATTTACCCCTTGATTTCCAGCTTGATTAGCCAATACTTGGTTATTAGCATCGTGAGTGTGGCTTGAATACCTTGAGCCATTGCATTGATATTTGCATTCATATTCTTAATCTCTCCCTGCTGAACCGGAATTTGAGCTTTTAGCTAAGCATTTTGTTGCTGCATCTTCTCTTTGAGTTGTTGATTGGTAATTCTATTCCAAGCTATCTAGATACAACAACAAGATGAGTAACAATTCTAGGAGAATTTGTTACTCCACCTATTAGTCTATTTTTAATGGATGGGGTACATGTTGGATATTTCAACAAAGTGAACTTATTAAATGTATACATGTGGAAATTGATTGACCGATCTCTGATAACAGCTTTGTAATGGGCACCCCATTTCATATTAAAAATAATCCAAGGGCCGTATCATTACTTAAATAATAAATAAATAATAGGGGTGCATCACGATTACAAGCTGAAAAAAATTTACGTCGATCTTTGTCAATGTCCACAATATATACTAATAACAAGTTTATCAATATAATAATATATCTATGTCCACAAACCAAATCAGTAAAAGAAAGTATACTACATGTAGTAAGTTCAACTAATAATGCAAATGATAGTAAATAAAACTCTAAGTGCTAATTCCTCTAGGACATTGGTAAACTTGAATTTCCACAACCTGCAAACAATATACACCGTTTGCTCAATACTAAAATAAGTGCTGAGTCTACTACTTACATCTGTACTAACAAATAATAAAAAAATATAGTTAATCACAAATAAATCTCAACATAAAATAATTGACTTAAAATACCAATAACATAACCACATCTTAATAAATTTCAAATATCAACAATACGAATAATTCAATTATATCGTCATTTGATCAACCATACACCATTTCATTAATCTTATATCAACTTTAGAACTGATTTTAAGACATGACTTCTCACATCCTCAACCCTTAGTCCTTCAACTACTTACAACTACAGGTCGATTTCTGGATATAAGTTCTTATATATCCTCAATCATTTAAGTTAAACAGTTTAAATAACAATATAGACTAATTATCGGATATGAGTTCCTCCATAATCATCAGCCAATTTATAAACAAGCATAGAAAACATGCCAATTATATAATTTATTTCTTACATGTGTCATCCACTCATCCTCTCATCCTTCTGTGTCATTATTTGAGTTTGCTTTAAAACTCTTAGGATAAGTGTGGTTAGCCGACCACACCACCCACCATTTACCTCCCCACATTATGATCATAAGGTTGTGTGTACAGTAGCTTACCAACTCTAGCATTGGCTTAGAATGGATGCCCAAAGTTTTATTTGTATGAGCCTTCTATTTAACTTATCCCAAATTATTTATAATTAAGGCTAGATCCCGCCATTTCTTGGACTTAACCACTTATGAAAATATATAAAAATTGGCATGTTTTAGCTTTTATTTCAATATCTCTATTATTTAACCATATTAATTTTAATACATATAACAAAGCACCAAACCATGATTTATTTAATTAGTTCAACATATAAAAAAATTGAAGGAATTTTAAAGCTTCCCAAATAATGTCTAAAGCCTTTCTGAGCTCCGAGATGTTTCGGCAACACTTCTTCCTAGTCTAAGCAATGAAATAATACTATATATTATGACCCAAACTAGTCTACTGACAAGCCATGAATATTCATCCATCATCCAAAAGTAATAATTTATTCATCAATCGCACATAAGCACATCATTAGATCATTAACAATGTTAAATAACCTTAATGAAAATGTTAAATATCATTTAACTTAAAAAACAAACAAGTGTATTTGGGGTCTAGGCACTGAACACTCACTTTCTCGGCGTTTGGGGCACTGCTACTTCAAAAAAAAGTGATTGGGCATCTAGGTGCTCTATTTTTGGGCGTCTGGGTGCTCTGGTACTTTTTTAGTACAAATTTCACCTATTTTGAAATCTTTCAAAAATTTGTTGAAGGCCTAAAAGATGTCTAAAAATCACGAAATTCTAACTGTAGTTTCCTGACACTTTAATTAAGATTCTACTACATGAATTTTCAATTTAGAAGTCTAAATCTTAAGTTGTCATTAAGGCTCTGAAGGAAGGTCAAATCTCTCCTATTTCGACTGGGTTTGTACAAGAACCATGCCAAATCAATTCCGAATGACATGATATTGTATGTACTCCTTATCTATTTCATTATGGAGAGTTTAAAACCATTCTTGAATCAAAAAGATAGGTTCATGATTGTTTTCACCATATTCTTCTGATTCATGATCAGATTTTATGGAAACAACACTACATAATCAATCAAACATCAGTTCTATATTATTTAACCCTAAATCACTTGCACCCAAATTCGGTTCATGAGCTCAATCATGGTGTACATACATAATTTACAGAAATAAAGCATATTAAATCCTGAATGCATGCATTACAATCACCAATAATCATGAGCAACCATGAATAATGTTGATGATGCATTAATCAAATGAGATAAATTGTTTTAGTTTAATTACCAATTGGATCTTTGAACAAACCTTGCCTTAACACTTCCCAACACGATCTCGACGAAGCAAACCTAGGAAAGAGAGAGAGGAGATCAATGAGACAGAAGGAAGAGAGCTGTGCACCTAGGGTTTTGAGCCAAAAATGAAGCTTCTGCCCTCTCTTCTGCCCTCTCTTGTGTCCTTTCCTTAATGACCCTTATAACTTCCTAGAAATTCCTAATTTAGCCATAACCACCCCCGCTAACTAAATTTAACTCGATTTTGGCTCCGGTCCAACCCCTTAGCCAAGGTTTCAACCTAAACCTCTTTCTTACTATTTGGCTAGCCCTACATTCCAACATTGGCTTTGCTTAAACTACCTCCTTGGCCGAAATAAGTGTTTCCACCAATTTTTATTTCCCATACAAAGCATAATCAACCCATTCCCATATATTCAATGTACCACACTTTGAGTACAAAGAACATTTCAAACCATCTAAATGTAGTAAGTATATATTTATTATTGTCTCAACAAACAAATATGTCCAGAATTTAAAATCCATAACAAATAAAAATTAAATACTGGTTATTACACATACTTGTTAGAGAAAATTAGGGATCACTTCACATACACACATACCCAAAAAATATGTTTCATTCCAATCAACCAAGTCATAGCTCCTCATATCATTTTGTAATATCCCATTCTCGGTTCATTCCTAAACTGAACTGAAATGCTACATTGTTTATATTGCAATATCTTAACCCAATTACATGGAAGACCGCGGTAACAAGCCATCTATGATCTAAATGTACTTCAGTTCTTGGAAGGAAGACAAGCACTACCCACAACCACACAACCATGAAAACAAAATAAATTAGAAATATTACTCAATATATTATAAATTATTAGAAAAATATGTTCGGAGCACATGGGATTATTACATCAATATATTAAGTCAAAAGTAATGATGTTTGATAACAAAATAAAATGATGAAACAATAGGACAACAGTGCAACGAGAGTATGTGTATGTGTTAAGACTCTAGCATCCTTCTGTATTCGCGAGTGGCACTCTAGGCATATCACGTACATAAAGATAAAAAAGAAAAATGTTAGTAACAAGTTACTGGTCCAAAAATAAAATAACTATTATATCAATCTTGTATTGAACTCAATAGTTCATAGAAAAAATAAAACAGAAGGGGATAGGTCACCACAGAAGAATTACATAACCCCTAAAGGAAACTACACCGGCGTGTGACCTATAGTTGATCAAGCAACACCCTTTCTCCTATCCACTCCAATTCCACCATGCACCACTTCTCTAAGCTTTGAAGGCAAGCCAAGTATACCACCGTCATGACATACACCGCATAATATACTACCCATAACCCTACGCCTCTCCAAGTGTGAGATGCTTATACATGCAAGTTGAAAATGATGTAGAAAGAAAAGAAATAGAGCGGTAAGTTGATCTCATCGATGATGAAACAAAAAAAGACCTCAATAGGTTAGGCCCTAGGACTTACCCCTTGAGGTGCGACTTACCCGAAATAATTTCCAACTATCTCCCCACTCTCAAAATCACAAAAATGTAATATAATAATAAGCTAAAGTAGGGAATAATAATAATAGCCTCAAAAATGAAGGTAACTTCCGGTGGATCTTTTACTTTTCAAAAACAAATTAAAGGAGCTCACCCTTGAGGGTTGTTAGCACAAAGTCTAAATAACCCAAATTAGGTGGGTTCTGATAAAACCATCACTTAATTCGATCTGTGATACAAAGCAACCCAGTAATACATTGTACATAAGTTCAGGCCACATGCCCAATAATATTGACTGAATACATAATAAAAAATACATAAAATAGGGCTGCCGCTGTAATACCCCAAATCTAGTTCACTCTTAAACTAAACTGGAATTGTTACGGTATATTGAACCAACTCTTACTTCGATTAAATTGGTCGTGACTTGGACCAAGTTGTTTGCCTGGCCATTTTGCCGCTTATTTATGTATGGTATCTATGTATGTATGAGTTGCCCTAGCTTTAGCTCCTTCGGCTTTATTGCCCCCATTGGACGTTATGTGCCCAACTTTTTTTATATTCGGTTTGGTCGAGCCGAGTCTAGTTAGTCTCAGGACTGAGTCCCCTATGTTTCTAGTCAATTTTTGTGTGTTGTGGTCATGTTTGCTTCACGTGTTTTTAGTGAAAAAACCTAAAATGATGCATGAGGACTAGACACAAAAGGCGACATGCCAGCGCCGTCGGACGAAGACAAAGTTTGAATTTTATGCTCAAGTTTAAACCACAGATGCCAATATGCTGTCAAAGTTCCATCACACCCGTTACTTGCCATATTTTGGGAAATTTTACCATGTTGTATTATTTATTTACTTTATAAACCACCAAATCATTTCACCCTTTTTTCTTTTTAAAATTTAAATCCCAACACACCTCTTTAGGTGTGGCACCCATGCCTATGACATCACCAAGCCAAACATTCACTTTTTTAATAAAACCCGACCCTCATCCTCACCTTTCTACTCCAACCCAACCACTCCACTCACCGTCAACGTCCCTCTCCTTCTACCAACCTTATTCTCCACTCTTTGAGCTCTCAATAGCCTTCCTTGGCCTTCCAAGATGTTCTTGTTTCAATGGTTAAAGGACTCGGAGTGTGAAAACTCCAAGTGACCTCCCATTGAACCGTTAAAGGTATGTTCTTTCCACTGTTTTGTTAGATGATTTTTGTTTGGGTTTCCGTTTCATGTATGGAAGTTATTTTATGAATTTATATTACATTTTTACATTGTACATATGCTTCTTAATGAAATTTGAGATGTGGTTTCATGTCATTCTCATTAGATTTTTGTATCATCTGTGTATCCAGATCTACACTAGTTGAGTGTAAAATTCTTAAATCATGTTTTAGAAATCAGATTTGTATGATCTTAGTTTGTTTGCTTTCACATGACATAGATCTACTAGTTATATGTCTAGTATATTGACTGATTTGGGATAGATGATCACGAAAAGGTCCAAAATTTGATGAAAGGTGGCAGCTTTCAAGGTTCTAGTGACCTGATCACCCATTTCCCAAATTTCTACTCCTTGATCATCTGTTAAGCATGTTGTGATCTTAATATGATAAATTTACCATACTAAAATTACCTCAACTAAGGCCTGGACAAAATTAATGAAACATTGTGTGCATCTGCTCTGTTCTGTGTTGACTGCCCATGTTGTGTGCTTAGTTAAATATTTGACTAATAATTAGATCATATAAAAATCTATAAAAAATTACTTAATAAACAAATAATTGTTTTATGTAACCATGAGAATTTTGGAGTAAAAAAATCATTCTAATGGCTAATTGGATTAGATGTTTGGAGTACATAGGAAATAGGTTCATAGTCCTGTTTCTATGATTTCAATTTAAAAATTTGTGGAAAATACATTAATCTCTGGGAAAATTATGTAATAAATTAAAATTTTAAATAAATTTCCAAATATTGTCTATATGAATTTTCAGAGTATTTGGGTCACTAGAATTTTCTAATTCTACCCTAGTTGGGCAAACTATTGAACTTGCAAAATTAGAAATCAAGATTTGAAAGATTACCTAGACCTAAAGATAAGGAAATTTGAGCTGAGATATTTATAGGATAAACTTTCAAGTGTTATATAACTATTCAAATTTACCCAAGCCCATTTGGACTTCTCAGGCTCATGGGCCGAAATTTTGAAATTTTCTGTACAGTGATGGGGTACTATTTATAGCACATTAATCCGACCTTAATTAACCTCAATCAACATGATAATCAATATATTATCACTTGTTAATATTTATGATGCACCCTTAGGGTGTCTAGAACTAGGGGTTTAAATTTCTACTTAATTGGATACCATTTGGTATGTCTGAAAAATTGTCCGGTCATGTCTGACGACAAAACCCTAAGTACGAAATCATGCACTAAGTAGAATTGTAACCCCAAACTTTCAATTAAACTACCTAATGAGGTTTAACCCATCACTAAGCAAAATAAGTAAGTTAATTAAGTTTTACATGTTCTTCATGTGTGGAGCCTTTGCCTCATCTTGTCTGCCTGTGTGATCCAATTATGATTCGAATTCCATCTCATGGTAGGTTACACGGGTTGAGTTAATTGATTTAGGATGTAGAGCTCCACTCATCCAGGTTTGTAAGACTCTCTTTCTCCACCCTTATGCTTGTCTCTTGAGTATCACATTTGATCGCATTTTAAGTGGTATGATTGTTTGTACGACATGTTTATCGAATCCCTCTGATACTAGGCCATTTAGTCGTATTTTATCACATGTTAAATAAAACTACTAAGATGAGATCCCATGTTGGTCTTCGAACTAAAGCTCTAGAAATGTATGATACAAGCCTCTTCCCTATGCTTATTATATAAGTAAGCACATTGTTACAGATTTCACGAATAAGAATGTGCGCTATCTTGAGATATACAGATTGCACTAGTACCTGTTTTACCCTTAAGTGGTGTGTAATAATATGTAGGGTATTGCGAATGCAGCACATTTCCGAAATTTGTGGCACATTGGTTCCGAGCTACATGGGTAATGTGGCGGGTGATATATAAAAGATATGAGAGTGTACATGATATATGAATGTTTATATGTTCGTAAGATGCCTCTTTGTAAGAAATTATGGTATGATATGTGGCTGCATCTGCCTTTACTTACCACCTTGTATGATTTTGAAGTTTCTACAACTTTTTCATGGGTGTTTAGATATCGATTTGGCAGCAATGCTGTATTCCTAGTCTAGACCAGTAATCAATTCTTTGATTGCTAACAATTTTCTCTAATATACGTTAACGATAAACCCTCGATAATTAATCGGCGTGCTAGAAGCGATTAAATTAAATCGGAGGGTTATAAGTAATTAATAAAATAAAGATTTTACCTTTACCTATTAAAGTTAATATTAAGTAAATTAAATGATTATTTTAATAATGAGTCAGTAATGTAGAAAATGGGTTATTAAATAATAATCGTGTAAAAATCACATGCTACGAACCTAAATAGCATAATGAAAGTAAATAAAGTTCAAAACTTTTATTGAGTCAAATAATTTAAAATAATTATACTAATAATACTTTTGAATTAGAATAATACAAATTATTTTAAATAATTTAATCGTACAACTTAATTAATTAAATTACTATAAATAAGGATAGCGATTAAAAATTATAACCATAAACTAAATCATCGAGATCGTGGTTAAGTAATTATCATCTAAAAGGAAAATATACTACTAATTGTAATTAAATAGTTTTTTATTAGTTAATAATTATTTTATCAATTGTTAAGTATTAATTATGATTTGGATAATTAATTTAAAATGTAAAGTAGAGCTTAAACGATTATGTGACATGAATAATTAATTATCTCACTTGATTTGTTGAGAATTTAATATTTAATATTTTTGAATGGTTGCATACTTATGTTGTCAAATTTTAATAATGATATATATATTAGGCATTTAGTTGCATGCATTTCTACCCGAATAAGATTATACTTATGTATATTTTTATGTTCTTGTTCTGATTAGGATCGTTGGTCACATTTGCGAGTTCACTTACGAACTATACATGTCCGTATAATTATTTGAAATGTTGTATTTTCCCTTATTGGTAGCCCTGGTCGGCCTAAGCCTAGATTGGACCACCATGCGCTAGAACGCAAACAGGGTCAGGGAATTGACTCAGTCCGACACAAGGCCACACCGTTAAAATTACTATGTGGGAGTCTTGGTTGACTTGAGTATCTGACCACCATGTGTTGGAATGCAACCGGGGTCGACTCATTTAGCACAAGGCAGCACCCCCGAAAGATAGAACACCTGTCCCCAAGCCAAAAGGGGTGATAGGGCGCAGTGGCGCAAGAAGGCTCATTATGCACTTGTGATACCGAAAGGGTGAGTCAATGGAAAATATCGGTAACTACAAGTCGTGGGCCACGTAGCGTGTGTGTAAAGACTGTGTGAAAATAATAATAATATAATAATAATAACAATAATAATAATAATTGGATGCCGACGCATTCCGGAAAGGACCGAACGCGGTCCGGGAAGGACCAAACGTGTTATATTCTCTACCTAATTAATTCTACCCGGTTAATTATTTACGCATTTTATTATTTACCCGGTTAAATGAACTACGGGTGTAGGGGTGTTTTCACATACCCTAGCCGTCATTTTCATTTTTATAAATTTGAAAGAGGATGCCATCTTTGACATACGGGTGTAGGGGCGTCTTCCTCACCTTAGCCGCCTAGTTCTCCTCTTCCTTGCCGGTGTTTCTTCCTTGCTTGGGTATCCTTTCTATCTCCCTCTTCTTAATTTTCTTGCATGCATATTTTTTTTAATTGATAATAGGCTTGTTAATCATGTAACTAATGTCTTCAATCAACAAGAAAGAAAAGAACTAAACTAAAAACTGGAATCCCGTCCATGGCCGAGTAGTCTGAAATTTTGGCTAGATGGGCGACCGTAAAAACATTTGCAAGGCATTCCCTCACAACCCAGACGTCCTCTCTTGCTGCTGGGTTGAAGGGAGGACTCTTTGTGTCCCTGGTTTCCAAGTGGTGGCGGAATTACAGCTGTTTGTGGGCGGAGTTGCAAGGGGTGACAATGGTGATGGCAATTCCTCTGAAATAGATGTTGTAATGGAAGATTCAGAGGGGTAGACACTGGTTGTGCTTCGTCGATAGCATCATGGGTTCCATCACAGCAGTTCAGACCGCTGGAACAGTCCACAGCGGACAACCTTCTCGCCAGAATTCATGGCGGTGAAGTGCAGAAGTGGGAAGAATGACCATACTCCATGCAGCATCCAAAGGTGGTTGATCCTTATTGTTTTGAGGCCGGCCTAATATAACGAGCCGCCCGAACCGGACCGGGTGTTATCTAAAAATATAATTAATGTAACAATAATATTCCAGAACATGAATTAAAAAATAACAAATAAGTCTTGCAATATATAATATAAATCATAACAATAAATCATGTTCTCTAAAACATAAAGTAACCGTCCCACAGTCTCAGACCGTTTCCCTTAGCCACATTTATAACACAAGAGAATAATAAGGAAGTCCAATTTTTATTATCAATTCACCAACATGAGTCATTTTTATTCTTCAGTCCAAAGCTGCTCACCTGCAGAGCCAATTCCGCATTAATGATAAAACCACTAACAAGTCAATAAAATCCCCATTATCGTTTCAAGAGTCTTTTAGTTCTTATGAGCCTATGCCGAGCTCGTTATATGCTGGGAGGGGTGGCCACCCCATCCAGCTACCATCCCATGCATGCACACACACGCTACATGGCCCACGGCCTGTAGTTACCGATGTTTGCAATTAACTCACCCTTTCGGTATCACAAGTGCATAATGAGCCATCTTGCTCCATTGTGCCATGTTGCCCCTTTTGGTATGGGGACATGTGTTCAATCTTTTAGGGGGTGCTGCCTTGTGCCGAAATGAGACGACCCCAGTTTCATTCTAGCACATGATGGTTAAATACTCAAGTCGACCAAGACTCCCACATAGTAATTTTGAAGGGTACGTCCTCGTGTCGGACTGAGTTAATTCCTTGGCCCCGGTTGCACTCGTTGCATGGTGTTCAAATCTGGGCTCAAGCTAACTAGGGTTGCTAATAAGGGAAAATAAATCATTTTAAATATTACACGGACCTTGATAGTTCGTAAGTGAACTCGTAGTTGTAACCAACGATCCTGATGTCAATGGGAATATAAAATTATAAATAAGTATAATTTTATTCGAGTAGAAATGCATGCAACTAAGTGCCTAATATATATATCATTATTAAAATTTGGCAACATAAGTATGCAACCAATCAAAAATATTAAATATTAAATTCTCAACAAATCTAGTGAGATAATTAATTATTAACTGATAAACAAATACTTAATTACCATTATTAGTATATTTTCTTTTGAGATTATAATTACTTAAGCACGGTCTTGATGATTTAGTTTACAGTTATAATTTTTTGTCACATCATTATTAATAGTAATTTAATTGATTAAGTTGTTCGATTAAATTAATTAAATTAATTTGCATATTCTACATCAAAGATATTACTAATACAATTATTTTAAATTATTTTATTACTAAATAAAGGTTCAAACTTTATTTATTTTTATTATGCTATTTAGGTTCAACGCTTGTGATTTTTACCCGATTATAATTTATTAACCCATTTTCAACCTTACTCGCCAATTATTAAAATAATCACTTTATTTACCTAATATTAAATTTATTATGGTAAAGGTAAAATCTTTATTTTTATAATCACTTGTAATCCTCAGATTTAATTTAATGGCTTGTACTACACCAATAAATTATCGACCGTTAATCATTACTGTATTTTTATTACTTGTGGCGATTTAGTACAACAATTAATTAGTTAAGTAACTTTAACACATAACCCATTAGAATAATTATTTTTAAAGATTTCTTACGAGTTAGTATTATTTTTAACTCGAGCTGCGACGAGTCTAGTTGTATTTACAAGTTTGCCACCCTTCTTCTTCTTCTCGTCGCCATTCTTCTCTTCTCCAAAAAGAGGTACGTCCTTCTTCTCCCAGCCTCAAGACCATTTCTTTCTTGCACCTTGCTACCATTTAGATGTTCAACAACATCAAGCCAGCATCAAAACAGGAAGGATCGGCCACCTTTGGACGACTCAAGG
Organism: Piper betle; assembly: GCA_033002965.1. Lineage (NCBI taxonomy): Eukaryota > Viridiplantae > Streptophyta > Magnoliopsida > Piperales > Piperaceae > Piper > Piper betle. The sequence continues at coordinate 16,200 of JAURVB010014937.1, forward strand.
AAGAGGACCATTCTCCCCACGTCTACACCAAAAACCAGACCTATGACGTCTTATCCTTCAACCCAAGACCAGACCATGACTCCATCAACTGCTTCCCTTCCCTACCAATCCAATTGGAAGCATAAAGCTCGTGCATTATAGAGACTATCCAAGGCGAAGCATGTTCAGCACCAAGTCGTGAAACTCCTGGCCAGCAGCACCGCCGGGACTGCAAGATGACTCCGTCCAGCCAGCAGCACCGCCGGGAACGCTCCCTTCTCCCCGCATGATGACCCAATGTCAAGGCCAAGGGTCTACCCTCTGAAGCTGCCATGACAGCGTCTGTTTCAACAGAACGTTGTCCCTTCCGTCACCTGTGCAACTCCGCCCACTTACAGCTGCAATTCCGCCACCCACCAGAAACCAGAGACATGGTGAGCCATCACTTTGACCCAGAAACCAGAGGGGTCATCGGGGGTGTGAGGGAAAGCCTTGCAAACTTGTTTACAGTTGCCCATCTTGCCAACAATTTGCACCCGTCCGCCATGGAAGGGATTTCAGTTTTCCAGTTTAGTTTAGTCCTTTTCTTTCTTGTTGATTTGAGACTTCAGTTACATGATTAACAAGCTTACTATCAATTAAAAAGAATATGCATGCAAGAAAATTAAGAAGAGGGAGATAGGAAGGATACCTAAGCAAGGAAGAAGCACTGGGAAGGAAGGAGAACTAGGCGGCTAAGGTGAAGAAGACACCCCTACACCCATATGTGAAAAATGACGTCCTCTTTTAAAATTTATAAAAATGAAAATGACGGATAGGGTATGTGAAAACACCCCTACACCCATATTTCATTTAATCCGGTAAGTAATAAAATGGTTAAATAATTAACTGGGTAGAGAATATAACATGTTCGGTCCTTCCCATACGGCATTCGGTCCTTCCCGGACCGCATCGAATATATTATATATATATCTTTTCACAGTCTTTTACACTTGAGGTCGTGGAACATCTGAAATGGAGCAAGGTGTAAGAAAGGAGGGGTCTTGAGGCTGGGAGAAGAAGAACAGGCCTGGTTTGGTGCAGGACGGTCACCTTGGATAGCTGCTGTAAAACATGGACGTTGGGTTTCATCTTTGGCTATTTTAATTCGTTGTTGATGCCTTGTCGGGATGTTTATATGGTTGTTCAACCGGGTTGCTGGGAAAGGTTGCATAGGGTTGAAGAAGAAGACGTCACAGACTTGTTTTTGGGTGCAAAGATGGAGTTTGGAGAAGAAGGGGACATTGGGGAACAAGAAAATGGTAGTTTTGTAAATATTAGTTGACCTGATACTGACTCAGAGTTAAAAAATAATACTAACTAGTAATAAATCTTAAAAAATAATCATTTTAATGGGTTATGCGTAAAGTTACTAAACTTATTAATTATTGGACGAAATCGACATGGACATAAGTAATAAAAATACGGTAATCATAAATTGTCGATAATTAATTAGCGCACTATAAACGATTAAATTTAATCGAAGGATTATAAGTAATTAATAAAATAAAGATTTTACCTATACCTTATTAATGTTAATATAAAGTAAATAAAGTGATTATTTTCATAACAAGCCAGTAAGGTAGAAAATGGGTTATTAAACTTTAATTGTGTAAAATTAAAAGCGTCGAACCTAAATAACATAATGAAATTAAATAAAGTTCAAAACTTTTATTGAGTGGAATAATTTAAAATAATTGTATTAATAATATTTATGAATTAGAATAATACAAATTATTTTAAATAATTTAATTGTATAACTTAATTAATTAAATTGCTATTAATAAGGATAGCAATTAAAAATTATATACCTAAACTAAATCATCAAGATCGTGGTTAAGTAATTAACTTCTCAAAGGAAAATATACTAATAATAGTAATTAAATAATTGTCTATCAGTTAATAATTATTTTATCAATTGTTAAGTATTAATTATGATTTAGGTAATTAATTTAAAATGTTAAGTATGACTTAAATGATTATGTCACATGAATAATTAATTATCACACTTGATTTTTTGACAACTTAATATTTAATATTTTTGAAAATAATATATATATTAGGCATTTAGTTGCATGCATTTCTACCCGAATAAAAATATACTTATTCATAATTTTATTTTCTCGTTCAAATTAGGATCGTTGGTCACAACTTCGAGTTCACTTACGAACAATTCAGGTCTATATAATTATTTGAAATATTGTATTTTCCCTTATTGGCAGCCCTGGTTGCCCTGAGCCCAGATTCGACCACCATGCACCGAGTGCAACCGGGGTCAAAGAATTGACGCAATCCGACACGGGGCCGCATCCTTAAAATTACTATGTGGGAGTCTTGGTCGACTTGAGTATCTGACCACCATGCGCTCAAATGCAACCGGGGTCAACTCAATTCAGCACAAGACTGCACCCCTTGAAAGATTGAACACCTGTCCCCATTCCGAAATGGGCAACAAGGTCCAATGGCGCAAGATAGCTCATTATGCACTTGTGATACCGAGAGGTGAGTCAATGGCAAAGGCCGTGGGCCATGTAGTGTGTGATGGTAGCTGGATGGGGTGGCCACCCCTCCCAACATATAATGGGCTTGGCATAGACTCATAACAAGTAAAAGATTTTTGAAACGATAATGAGGATTTTATTGAATTGTTTAATTTAATTATGTGGCTTAGTAGTTTTATCACTAATGCGGAATTGCGTCCGCAGGTGAACAGCTTTGGACTGAAGAATAAAAGTGACTCAGGTTGGTGAATCGATAATAAAATTGGACTTCCTTATTATTCTCTTGTGTTTTAAATGTAGATATGGGAAATGGTTTGAGACTGTGGGACTATTATTTTATGAACATGATTTATTGTTATGTTTTATATTATATATTGCAAAACTTATTTGATGTTTTTCAATTCATGTTCTGGAATATTATCGTTACATCAATTATATTATCAGGTAACACCCGGTCCGGTTCGGGCGGGTCGTTATAGGTCGTATCAGAGCACAGTTTCCCACAAGCTCATATTTAATGACTCAAGTACCTTGTTGAAAAGTCCAGTAATGATCTTTTCCCACTGAGTTGTGTTATTAATTAACAAATTTATTTGCTATTAAACCTAACTCATAATTGAAAGAGAACATATTAATGAAGAATGAGGGGAAAAAATTTTTGACGTTTCAGATGGCAGGCACTCGTAGACAGACAAACCCATCTACTCCGTTAAATTTGAACACAGAGAATGTATTGGGCCAAATCCTAACGGCCATACAGGCACTGGCACAGGTTTCAGAAAATACAAATTCTATGGTTCAGCATATCATTCAGTAGTTACTGGAAGTGGTAGTAGCGAATGGAGCCTCAAACTCAGCAGCAAGTCCCAGAATCACCCCAGACGGTGGTCAGGGAAGTGCGCAAGGGTAGGCAGGGTTAGCAGACCTAGGCGAGTGAGGGGAGCGTCCAAACCCAGTGCCATCGGTAGTCCGACAAGTGATGCCGCTAGCTGTTGATGATAGTGACCGTTACACTGTGGAAGAGTTCAAGAAGAATGGAGCTGAACTTTTTGTCAGAGGGATCAATTCAATGAAGGTGGAGAGTTGGATAGACATTACCGAAAAAGTGTTTAGGGCTCTGGCTGTGCACCACCATCATCAAGTGAGGTTGGCAACAAGCATGCTTCAAGAGGAAGCATCTTACTGGTGGAAACCAAGGAAAAACCACATTCCATCGACGTCGAGTTGTTTAGTGAGGGTTGTAAAGCCTTTTTGGCTTACTTAGTTGAGTCTGAGTCCAAACTCAAAGAGCTGTCCATGATTCCTATAGTAGCGGAGCTTTCAGAAGTATTCCTAGACGAACTTCCAGGGTTACCTTCTAAGCGGGCAGTGCAGCTCGCCATTGACCTAGCACCTGGAGTAATACAAATTTTTAAAGCACCATACCGCATGGCTCCAGCAGAACTCCAGGAGTTAAAGAGTCAACTAGAAGAGTTATTGCAAGCAGGTTTCATCTGACCAAGTACTTCTCCCTGGGGAGCCCCTGTTCTTTTTGTGAAGAAGAAAGATGGATCACTTCAGCTGTATGTTGACTATCGCAAACTCAATCAAGTGATGGTCAAGAATCGGTATCACTTGCCGAGGATTGATGACATGTTTGATCAGCTAAAAATAGCCAGATTATTTTCTAAAATAGGCTTGTGGTATGGTTATCACCAATTGCATGTAAAGCAGTCAGACATATAGAAAACAGCTTTCCAAACTCGGTATGGACATTATGAGTTTCTTGTCATGCCTTTTGGTCTAACAAATGCACTAGCGGCCTTTATGTCACTCATGAACACAGTATTCCACACATACGTGGACAAGTTTATTATTGTGTTTGTGGATGACATTCTGGTCTATTCAAATAATGAAGATGAGCATGTGAAGCACCTTTCCATTGCTCTTCAAGTTCTAACAGAAAATCAAATGTTCTCCAAGCTCTCAAAGTGTGACTTCTGGTTGATGGAGGTAAACTTCCTTGGTCATATTATCTCAAAGGCTAGAATTGCTGTGGGTCCATCAAAAGTGAAAGCAATCCCTGATTGGCCACAACCCAAGTCAGTCACTGACATTAGAAGCTTCCTTGGCTTAGCAGGTTACTACAGGAAATTCATTAAAGACTTCTCCTTAGTAGCATCACCGATGACCAAATTTGTAATGACCCAGCCGAAAGTGCAACGTAATGGGCTAAGTCATTTCTTTAAAATGGGTACCCCGAAAGTTAAAGATCTAAAGTCCATTCCCACTTATAAACAGGATCTTCTCCCAGTAGGTATTAGATGTGGGACTAAGTTGAGGGATCTCACAATCCACCCACCTTAGGGAATTTCGTCCCCGAAATGCCTATTCTTGGCCCGTTGCTAGCCCCAGCCCACGACCTTTCTAGCCCGTGACCGGCAGCCTAGCCAACGTTTCTAATCCAACCCACCATCTAACACGGAACGAGGTCGGCTCTGATACCATTTGTAATGACCCAGCCCAAAGTGCAACGTAATGGGCTAAGTCATCTCTTTAAAATGGGTACCCCGGAAGTTAAAGATCTTTAATCCATTCCCACTTATAAACAGGATCTTCTCCCAGTAGGTATTAGATGTCGGACTAAGTTGAGGGATCTCACAATCCACCCACCTTAGGGAATTTCATCCCCGAAATGCCTATTCTTGGCCCGGCCATTTTTAACAATATTGTGGGCCTTGTCCGAAATGCCTATTCTTGGCCCGGCCATTTTTAACAATATTGTGGGCCTTGTTGGCCAGGTGTTACCAAAATAAAACTACTAAATGCCGAGTAATAAGTTATAAAATAATGGTTCCCACAGTCTTGGACCATTTCCCATAGCCACATTTATAACTCAAAACAAAATAAAAAGAAGTCCCATTTATTACCCATTCTCCTAACCTGACTATCCTATCATACTTTTATTCTACCTTATTTGAGCTGAAATCAAACAATCTTGATTGGCCTACATACCCATGTCGGGATCAAGCTCGATGTAGTTCTATTGGCTGATGGGTTAGTCCACCGTGCCACTATAAAATATTCGGCCGATGGGTCAGTCCATCGTGCCCCCTATTGGCCGATGGGTTCATTCCACTGTACCCCCTATCATGTTGTAGTTCTATTGGCTGATGGGTTAGTCCACCATGCCACTATAAAATATTGGGCCGATGGGTCAGTCCATCGTACCCCCTATTATGTTGGGCCGAGGGGTCTATTCCACCATACCCCCTATTGGCCGATGGGTCCATTCCATCGTACCCCATATTGGCCGATGGGTCCATTCCACCGTACCCTTATTATGTTGAGCCGATTGGTCCATTCCACCGTACCCCCTATTGGCCGATGGGTCCATTCCACCGTACTACTTATTAGGTTAAGCCGATGGGTCCATTCCACCGTACCACTGTATTAGGTTGAGCCGATGGGTCCATTCCATCGTACCCCCTATTGGCCGATATTTATTGTTCCTTCCATTCTGACATGTCCATTATTAGATTTTGAACAGTGCGGCTAAAAAAATAGGGTTTCTTGAAACTAGTCAAACGTGAATTTCATATCTGCCATCTAATTTGCAACCATACAATATCTCAACACCAAAGACCTATTGCAATTTATACCAAAAAGTTCCAGCAACTTAGCAAGGTATTTCTAATGAATTTATGCGCTGCAACCATGCATGTAAGAGTTCTAATGGAAAAGAAACTAAGAAGAAGTATGAAATACTTACACCACAATGGAAAGGCACTGGAGAGGAGGCAAGAAGGAGTAGACTGCCTTTCCTCCCTAACCCCCTCCTCCTATATATATATATGCTTCAACGAGTTCCTCAATTAAATTCTCACATCTATTCGTGTATAGGTATTCCCTAGGTTCAACGAGTCCCTTTATTAAATTCTCTTACCCCATCATCCGTTCATGAATCAGTATTCTCTAGGTTGGGTTCGTCTTCCCTAATGCTAGAGTTTGGCCTTACGTCTTCTCTAAGGTTAGGGTTTGACTTTACGTTGAACCATGACCGGTCTACTTGATAACCAACCATATCCATTCGTCAAAAATAATATTTCATAATACTTAGGTTCAAGTCTTGAAATAAAAATTTTCACATATTTTCACGGTTCTTACAATCTCCCCAACTTAGAAATATTTCGTCCCCGAAATATTATAACATCAACAGGACGATCATGACTAACTATATCTTCAGGAACCTCAGGTTGCTCTTGTTGTTGCTTCGGAGGTTGACGACAGTCCTTATGTATGTGTCCCGTCCTTCCACAATTGTAGCACCGACAGGGGCTCATTGCATAACCCTGAATGCATCTTGTTGCAATTTTTACATAGTCAACACGAAATCTCCTGAAACTTCCTTTTGCGGTTCCCATCGACATTCTGTTATGTTCAAAAAAAATTTTTTTTCCAATGATTACTTAGGTTTGTTAGTGAGTCCACTAATTCACTAATGACATACCCCATTGGAGAAAGATAAATATTGGACTCTTCAACAAGGTACTTGAGTCATAAGATGTGAGCTTTTGGGAAACCTAGCTCTGATACCACCTGTAATGACCCAGCCCAAAGTGCAACGTAATGGGCTAAGTCATTTCTTTAAAATGGGTACCCCGAAAGTTAGAGATCTATAGTCCATTCTCACTTATAAACATGATCTTCTCCCAGTAGGTATTAGATGTGGGACTAAGTTGAGGGATCTCACAAAATTCACAAGGAAGGGAGTCAAATTTGAATGGAGTAGTAAGTGTGAGGAGAGTCTCCAGTCTCTAAAGAAGAGTCAAAAAACTGCACCAGTCTTGACACTGCCAAATGGTAATGAAGGATTCGTAGTCTCCAGTGATGCATCTCTGTTGGGTTTTGGATGCATCCTTATGCAAGAAGGTAAGGTGGTGGCCTATGCCTCTCGTCAATTGAAGATTCGTGAGCAAAATTATGCAACCCATGACTTGGAACTGGCAATAGTGGTCCTTGCCTTGAAAATTTGGAGACACTACCTGTATCGAGCCCAATTCGAAGTCTTCACTGACCACCAGAGTTTGAAGTATATCTTCACCCAGAATGACCTTAACCTTCGACAGAGGCAGTGGCTAGAGTATTTGAAGGACTACGACTTCCAAATCTTATACCATCCAGGGAAAGCGAATGTGGTAGACGCGTTGAGTCAGAAGGGCAAAGTAGACAAAAGTTAGCAGCTAGCTAGACTTTGGGCCATGTTAGCAGAATTGGTGGCTATCAACCCTATGGAAAACTAACTGGGCTATTGGAAAATTTGGTTATTTCCAATGATTTAGTTGATTGTGTTAAGATAGCACAAATGGGTGATGAAGAGCTGAATGAAATGTTGGACAAGATTCCTGATATTGTTGCTGATTCCAATAGTGTGATCAGATTTAGAGGAAGGCTGTGTGTACCCAAGGATGATGCACTCAGGTGGAATATCTTTCAGGAGGCTGATCACTCAAAGTACTCGATACACCCTGGAGTTACTAAACTGTATCACGATTTAAAGCGAACCTACTGGTGGATTGGGATGAAGAAGGATGTTTGGATTTTGTCTCCAAGTGTCAGACTTGCTAACAGATCAAAACCCAACATCAACTACCTGGAGGACTATTGCAACCTTTAGAAATACCAACCTGGAAATGGGAGTATGTAACATGCGATTTTATTGCAAAGATCCCAAGGACTCAGAAGAAGCATGACTCCTTATGGGTAGTTGTGGACCGAATAACTAAGGTAGCTCACTTCATCCCCTCAAAATCAATGAGGACGACAGAATACCTGGCAGGATTGTATGTCGACAATATTCTCAAGTTGCATGGGATTCCAAAGGAGATAGTCTTCGACCGCGATCCCCTATTCACCTCACATTTCTGGGAAGTTTTCCAAAAGCCATGGGGACCCAAATCAAGCTAAGCACAACATATCATGCCCAAACTGATGGTCAGAGTGAGAGGACTATTCAAACTTTGGAAGATTTGTTAAGAGCTTGCATTCTTGACTAGGGAGGTGACTGGGAGAAACACTTAGCCTTGGCTGAATTCACCTACAATAACTCTTACCAAGCCACTATAGGGATGGCACCATTTGAAGCCTTATATGGTAGACCCTGCAGATCTCTATCGTGCTGGCTGGAGTCTACTGAGGTAGTTATAGTTGGGCCAAAGATGGTGAGAGAAGAAAGTGAAAAGGTGAAACTCATTTAGCAAAGGCGTAAGGCAACTTAGGATCGACAGAACAGTTATGTTGATACGCGAAGGAGGGACCTAGAGTTTCAAATTGTGGAGTTTGTGTACCTAAAAACATCTCCTAGGAAGGGGGTGATCAGATTTAAAATATCAGGGAAGTTGAAGCCAAGATTCAAAGGACTGTTTCTAATCTTGGATCGAGTTGGAAATTGTGCATGTAGACTAGCATTACCACAAAGCCTACCTTGGGTACAAAATGTTTCCATGTGTCAATGGTAAAGAAATATGTACGAGATGAAGGTCATATAATGACAAATTTTGAAGACTTAGAACTACAATCAGATTTAACTTATGAGAAAAAGCCGATTCGCATCCTTGCAAGCGAAATAAAGACACTCAAGAACAAGGAAATTCCTTTGGTAAAGGTATTATAGGAAAATTAGGGGTCAGAGGAAGCTACATGGGAGACTGAATAAGAAATGGCAAAGAAATACTCTAGCCTATTCGTGACATAAGATTTCTTATGATTGTAGTAGCACGAACCGATACCCAATAAATAATTAATCGTGATTGTCTTGTAATCATGATGGTTCCGGTTGCCGTTATAATATTTCTGGGATGAAACATTTCGAAGTTGGGGAGATTGTAAAGACTGTGAAATAAGAATAATAATATATATTATTATTATTAATATTAATAATAATATATTCGACGTGATCCGGGAAGGACCGAACGCTGTTCGGGAAGGACTGAACGTGCTATATTCTCTACTCGGTTAATCCTACCCGGTTAATTAATATATTTCATGTAAAGGCCGTGGAAAATTTTTTTTAATATATTCGACTCAGGCAGGGAAGTATCGAACGTTAGAGAATTAATATTAATTATATTATATTCTCTACCCGGTTAAATATTTTATTCTTTACCTAGTTACCCGGTTAAAGGAATAAAATACGGTTGTTGGCATGTTTCCACAAACCCTAGCCATCATTTCATTTTATAAAGGACGTCCTCCACCCTAGCCTTCATTTGCATTCTCTTTTCCTCTTCATTACTGGCGTGTCTTCTTCCTTACGTAGGTATTCTTTCTATCTCCCTCTTCTTAATTTTCTTGCATGCATATTCTTTTTAATTGGTAATAAGCTTGTTAATCATGTAACTAAAGTCTCAAATGAACAAGAAAGGAAAGAACTAAACTAAACTAGAAAACTGAAATCCTGTCCATGGCTGACGGGTGCAAATTGTTGGCGAGATGAGCAACTGTAAACAAGTTTGCAAGGCTTCCCCTCACACACTCGACGACCCCTCTCGTTGCTGGGTTGAAGGGATGGCTTGCCATGTCCCTGGTTTTCCAGTGGGTGGCGAAATTGCAGCGGTGAATGGGCAAAGTTGCAAGGGTGATGGAAGTGGACACGTTCTGCTGCAATAGGTGCCGTATTGAACGTTCAGAGGAGTAGACACCCGTTGTACTTCATTGACAGCATCACGGGTTCCATCACAGTAGTTCAGGCTGCCAGAATAATCCACTACAGACCACCTTCTCGACGGAATTCATGGCAGCGACGTGCAGAAGTGTGGAGAACGACCATACTTCATGCAACGTCCAAAGGTGGCCAATCTTTCTCGTTTTGATGCCAGTCTGAGGTCGTGGAACATCTGAATTGGAGCAAGGTGCAAGAAAGGAGGGGTCTTGAGGCTGGAAGAAGAAGAACAGGCCAGGAGTTGGGCGCCATGGTGCAGGACATGGTCATCTTGGTTAACTGCTGTAAAACACACACTTTAGGCTTCCAATTGGTTGTTGGAGACAATTGAAGTTGAGGGAGGACGTGATTCTGGGTTTGGGTGCCAAGAAAAGGGGTGGAGAAGAAGGGCATGGTCTGGTTTTGGTGCAGAGAAGAGTGGCAACCGGAAGAAGAAGAAGAAGAAGAAGAAGAAGAAGAAGGAAGGAGGAGTGGCAATTTTGTAAATACTAGTTGACTCGATACCGACTCGAGTTAAAAATAATACGAACTCGTAATAAATCCTAAAAAATAATTATTTTAATGCGTTATAGGTAAAGTTACTAAACTAACTAATGGTTGTATGAAATCGCCATGAGTAATAAAAATACGGTAATGATAAAAGGTCGATAATTAATCTGCGTAATTCAATCGATTAAATTAAATCGGATGGTTATAAGGAATTAATAAAATAAAGATTTTACCTTTACCATATTAAATTTAATATTAGATAAATAAAGTGATTATTTTAATAACGACTCAGTAATGTAGAAAATAGTTTATTAAACTATAGTCGAGTAATAATCACTCGCGTCGAACCTAAATAGCGTAATGAAAATAAATAAAGTTCCAAACTTTATCGAGTCGAATAATTTAAAATAATTGTATTAATAATATTCATGAATTAAAATAATACAAATTATTTTAAATAATTTAATTGAACAACTTAATTAATTAAATTGTTGTAAATAATAGTAGCGATTAAGAATGATAACCGTCAACTAAATCATCAAGATCAGGGTTAAATAATTATGGCCGCAAAGGAAAAATTAAATACTTTTTTATCAGTAATAATTGTTTTATCAACTATTAGATATTACTTATGAGTTAGATAATTAATTTAAAATGTAAAGTAGGACTTAAATTATTATATCACAAGAATAATCAATTATCTCACTAGATTTATTGACAATTTAATATTTCATATTTTTGAATTGTTACATGATATGTTGTCAAAATTATAATAATGATATATATATATTAGACATTTACTTGCATGCATTTCTACTCAAATAAAATTATACTTATGTATAATTTTATATTCTCATTCAGATGAGGATCATTGGTCGAAGGTCCGAGTTCGAAATATCGAGGTCCGTATAATTATTGAAAATGTTATATTTTCCCTTGTTGGCTGCCTTGGATGGCCTGAGCCCAGATTCAACCACCATGCGCTGTAACGCAATCAGGGTCAAGGAATTGACTTAGTCCGACACGGGGCTGTACCTTTAAAATTACTATGTGTGTGCTTATAATTAATTGAAATGTTGTATTGCCGGTATAATTATTTGAAATGTTGTATTTTTTCAAAATTGGTATAATTATATGAAATTGTGTATTTTTTAACTGGTAGCCTTTGTCGGCACTAATCCCAAAATGAATTGGGGAACTACCTAATCTTAAAATGAGCTGGGAGACAATTTTCTAATCTCAGAATGAATTGGGAGACCATGACTAACCTCAAAATTAATTCGGCAACTATGACTAATCTCAAAATGAATTGGGAGACCACCTAATCTCAGAATGAGTTGGGAGACAATTTATAATCTCAGAATGAACTGGGAGACCATGACTAACCTCAAAATGAATTGGGGGACCACCTAATCTCAGAATGAGCTGGGAGACAATTTTCTAATCTCAGATATGAACTGGGAGACCATGACTAACCACAAAATGAATTGGGTGACCACCTAATCTCAGAATGAGTTGGGAGACAATTTCTAATCTCAGATTGAACTAGAAGACCATGACTAACCTCAAAATGAATTGGGGGACCACCTAATCTCAGAATGAGCTGGGAGACAATTTTCTAATATCAGAATGAACTGGAAGACCATGACTAGCCTCAAAATGAATTGGGGGACCACCTAATCTCAGAATGAGCTGGGAAACAATTTCTAATCTCAGAATGAACTTGGAGACCATGACTAACCACAAAATGAATTGGGGGACCACGTAATCTCAGAATGAGCTAGGAGACAATGTTCTAATCTCGGAATGAACTCGGAGACCATGACTAACCTCAAAACGAAATGGGGAACTATGACTAATATCAAAATGAATTGGGAGACCACCTAATCTCAGAATGAATTCGACAACTATGACTAATCTCAAAATGAATTGGGAGACCACCTAATCTCAAAATGAGCTGGGAGACGATTTCTAATCTCAGAATGAATTGGGAGATCATGACTAACCTCAAAATGAATTGGGGGACCACCTAATCTCAGAATGAACTGGGAGACAATTTTCTAATCTCAGAATGAACTGGGAGACCATGACTAACCTCAAAATGAATTGGGAGACCACCTACTCTCAGAATGAGCTGGGAGACGATTTCTAATCTTAGAATGAACTGGGAGACCATGACTAATCTCAAAATGAATTGGGAGACAGCCTAATCTCAGAATAAGCTGGGAGATATTTTCTAATCTCAAAATGAGCTGGGAGTCAACTCTTACTAATCTTAGAATGACCTGAGAGACAAATTACTAATCTCAGAATGCCCTGCGGGATAATTACTCCTTACTTGTGGAATAATTATAATAAAACAAGTGAAATGATAATAGGGATTATATTGACTTGTTTCGTTTAATTATGCGTTTTAGTAGTTTTATCACCAATGCGAAATCGCCTCCGCAGGTGAGCAGCTTTGGGACTAAAGAATAGAAGTGTGGTTGGTGGTTCTTTTACCAACCCAGGTTTGGTGAATCGATAATAAAGTTGGACTTCCTTATTATTCTCTTGTGTTATAAATGTGGCTATGGGAAATGGTCCGAGACTATCGAACAGTTATTTTAAATTTTAGAGAACATGATTTATATGATATGTTGAAGAACTATTTCCTGTATTTAAATTCATGTTCTGGAAGGTTACATTTAAATTAACTATATTTTTAAGTAACACCCTGTCCGATTAGGGTGGGTGGTTACATTTTATTATGTACCCGGTTACCCGGTTAAATGAAATACGAGTGTAGGGTTGTTTTCACATACCCTAGCTGCCATTTTCATTTTTATATTTGTGAAAGAGGACATCATTGTTGGTGTAAGGGCGTCTTCCTCACCTTAGCCACCTAGTTCTCCTCTTCCTTAGCGGTGCTTCTTCCTAGCTTGGGTATCCTTCCTATCTCCCTCTTCTTAATTTTCTTGCATGTATATTCTTTTTAATTGATAATAAGCTTGATAAACATGAGAATTAAGTCTGAAATCAACAATAAAAAACTAACCTGAAACTGGAAATCCCGTCCATGGCCGACGGGTGCAAATTGTTGGCAAGATGGGCGATTGTAAACAAAGAATTCAACGCAGCCCTCACACCCCCGACGACCCCTCTGGTTGCTAGGTTGAAAGGATGGCTCGCCGTGTCCCAGGTTTCCGGTGGGTAGCGGAATTGCGGCTGTGAGTGGGCAGAGTTGCAAGGGTGACAGAAGTGGCGATGTGCCTCTGAGACAAACGCTGTCGTGGCAGTTTTAGAGGGTAGACGCTTAGCCTTGATGTTGGGTCATCGTGCAGGGAAATAGGGAGCATTCCCGGTGGTGCTACTGGCCGGACGGAGTCACCTTGCAGTCCCGGCGGTGCTGCTGGCCAGGAGTTGCGCGACTTGGTGCAGAACATGATTTGCCTTGGATAGTTGTTGTAATGCACTAGCTTAGGCTGCCAATTGGATTGCTAGGGAAGGGAAGCAGTTAGGGAATGACATGATCTGGTTTTGGGTTGAAGAAGAAGAAGGACATGATCTGTTTTCTGCTGTAAAGAAGAAGGTAGGAGAACAAGAACGTTGAGGAAGAAGAAGATGGCAGTTTTGCAAATATGGGTTGACTCGATACCGTCTCAAGTTAAAAAATAATACTAACTCGAAATACATTTTTAAAAATAATTATTTTAATGGTTATGGTTTAAAGTTACTAAACAAATTAATTTTTGTATGAAACCACCATAAGTAAAAAAATACGGTAACGATAAACTATCGATGATTAATCGGCGTATTACAAGCAATTAAATTAAATTGGAGGATTAAAGTAATTGATAAAATAAAGATTTTACCTTTACCTTATTAAAGTTAATATTAAGTAAATTAAGTGATTATTTTAATAGCAAGTCAGTAATGTAGAAAATGAGTTATTAAAATATAATTGTGTAAAAATCACAAGAGACAAACCTAAATAGCATATTGAAATTAAATAAAGTTCGAAACTTTTATTGAGTGGAATAATTTAAAATAATTGGATTAATAATATTTTTGAATTAAAATAATTAAATTATTTTAAATAATTTAATCATACAACTTAATTAATTAAATTGCTATGAATAAGGATAGCGATTAAAATTATAACCGTAAACTAAATCATCAAGATCGTGGTTAAGTAATTATTATCTCGAAGGAAATTATACTAATAATAGTAATTAAATATTTTATTATAAGTTAATAATTATTTTATTAATTGTTAAGTATTAATTATTATTTGGATAATTAAATTGAAATGTAAAGTAGGACTTAAACGATTATATCACATGAATAATTAATTATCTCACTATATTTGTTGTGAATTTAATATTTAATATTTTTGAATGGTTGCATACTTATGTTGTGAAATTTTAATAATGATATATATATTAGGCATTTAGTTGCATGCATTTCTACCCGAATAAGTATAATTTTATGTTCTCGTTCAGATTAGGATCGTTGGTCATAGCTGCGAGTTTATTTACGAAATATCCAGGTCCATATAATTATTTAAAATGTTGTATTTTCCCTTATTGGCAACCCTGGTCGGCCTAAGGCCAGATTCCACCACCATGCCTCGAGTGCAACTAGGGTCAAGGAATTGACTCAATTCCGACACGGGGCCGCACCCTTAAAATTACTATGTGGGAGTCTTGGCCAGCTTGGGTATCTGACCACCATGTGCTAGAATGAAACCGGGGTCGACTCAATTCAACCCAAGGTATCACCCCCGGAAAGATTGAACACCTGTCCCCATGCTGAAAGAGGCAACTGGGCGCAGTGGCACAAGATGGCTCATTATGCATTTATGATACTGAGAGGGTGAGTCAATGACAAACATCGGTAACTATAGGCTATGAGCCACGTACCATGTGTGCACATGCTTGGGATGGTAGCTGGATGGGGTGGCCACCACTCCCAGCATATAATGAGCTCGGCATAGTCTCATAACAACTAAAAGACTCTTGAAATGATAATGGGGATTTTATTGACTATGTTTCATTTAATTATGCGGCTTAGTGATTTTATCACTAACGCGGAATTTTGTCCGTAGGTGAGCAGCTTTGAAATGAAGAATAAAAATGACTCCAATTGGTGAATTGATAATAAAATTGGACTTCGTTATTGTTCTCTTGTGTTATAATTGTGTCTATGGGAAACGGTCTGACCGGTGGACGGTTATTTTATATATTGTCATATGCTATTAGAACATGTTTTATTTTTATGATTTATAAATTCTGGACTTATTTGTAGTATCACAATTCATGTTCTGGAATGTTAAGTTTACAATAAATTATATTTTTAAGTAACACCATGTCCAGTTTGGGCGGGTCATTACAATTTCGGTTTACCTAAGAACCAGACCATAAATGTTATGATAGAGTTAAGTCTTGTCTAAAGCTGCTGATCTATAAGGCTCGATCAATAATATAGATTGAAATAACTTGCTTAGCATCAATAGAATGGAAGTCATTGCTAAATATGTGTGAAAACTCATCAAATATAAATAAAAGTATGAAGAAAAATTATTGTGCTGAGCTCAAGTGTGTAGCGTTTATCTATCCTCCCACCGAAGTCGACTCAGGATCAGAAGACCTACACATATATAGGAAAAACGTCAGTAGCGATTGTTAATGGTTCAAAAATAACAATAGCCAAATTGGCACCCTCTTGGAAAATGAAAACACTTACATACTTCTCACAGAATCTATCATAACGACGCTAATTAGGAGTCATCGGCCTCGGCTTGACAGCATACCATTCTTACTCGTCTCATGCCTCGGCAAATTGTAAAACTATCCCTTACACCAACACATCAATTTCTCTTCTGGCTCCTTCAGTGTTCTACATCCTCTGTATCATTCCTGACCCTTTGAAACCACAAGTTTAGACATGCACTTCTTTGCAATGCCCGTAATCCTCTACTCTTCTTTGAGTTTGAGGAACTCAAAGGTGGAGTTATCAGGATCCCTCGGGAATGGAACGGCCCTGTAACATCACGATTTTTGTTCACCTAAGAACCAAATCAGAAACATTACGATTGAGTAAAATCATGTCTAAAGTTGTTAGTCGGTATAAATCGATTAATAAAATAGATTGAAACAACCTGCTTGGCATCAAGGGAGTGGCCGACATTGTTAAATATACGTCAAAACACATCAACTATAAATAAAAGTAAGAAAGAAAATAATTGTGTTGAGCACAATTGTGTGTACTATTTTCTATCCTCCCACCAAAGTCAACTTATGATTAAAAGACCTACATATATAATATGAAAAATATTAGTAAAGAGTGTTAATGGTCCAAAAAATAACTAGTACTGTAAAACCTTAAAAAAATAATTAGGTTATTTTGTTTAGGGTTTTATAAATCTTAGAACGAACCATAAATAATATTTAATTAAATAAATTGTTAATAATCAATATAAGTTTTTGACTTTACATTATCACACAAATGACTTTCTGTATTCAACATATATTTATGAAATCTAATGTACTGACTTCATGAATTCTATACATATTTTTCTATATAAAGGAAAGTTCTGTTGTTAAATGACACATCCTCTGGATAGTTTGTGAGCACATATGACTCACAAAGGGAAGACTTTAGGATCTTGTGTCATAGTTGCGGGTTCCTCATCACAATTCCAGGTTTGTATAATTGCTTGAAATGTTATATATTTCGATTTGGGAGTCTTGGTCGGCCTGAGAACACATTCGATCACCATGCGCCGAGCGCAACCAGGGTCAAAGATGGCTCCCATACTGAAAGGGATGACAGGGCACAGGGGTGCAAGATGGCTCATTATACACTTGTGATACCGAGAGGGTGAGTCAATGGCAAATATTGGTAACTAAAGGCGGAGGGCCACGTAGCGTGTGTGCGCGTACATGGGATTGTAGCTGGATGGGAGGCCACCCTCCCAACATATTAAGAGCTCAACATAAGCTCTAATTACTAAAAGATTAATTCAAATGATGTGGAATATATTAATTATTTCTTGTAATTATACGACTTCGTGTTTTTATCACTAACGCGGAATTGCCTTCGTAGGTATGAGCATGGAAGAATGGGGAGAGTCCGGATAGCTCGAGGACTCTATTATAGGACTATTCTTTTCTCGAGATTGTTTGCATAGCAGTGGGATTTTGGTTTGGTTCATGGGAATTAGATTATTTCAAGCATTTATTATATTAACTTTTATGTTAAGATTTTATTTAAAATCTTAAAAATTAATAGAAAATTAATTTATGGGACACTTAGTTTCATATAGTAATACTTGGCTCGTGGCTCGGAATGGGCAAGTCGTTACAAGTACAAATTGGCAAATGGGTATTCCATTACCCCCAAAAACATATGAAACTTCAAAATTGCCTCACACTAGGCAATATGCAAACATACTTAAACAAGTACCGGTGCGCATGCACGGCTAATATTCATATTCATACATACAATACTTATGCCCTCACCCTCCATATTACACCCGCCACGGTACTCGAGTGGCAAAAGGAAAGATTAAGTTAGTTCCACAAATTCTGGAAATGTGTAAAACCCATGATTGGAGTCATGGTTTTATATTCAGAATCGGTCGGTTCAACCGTTATTTTCGAGTCGAATCAGATTCAGAACACGTTTACTGAGCCGACGCCAGTCGTGTGTATGAGCTATGAGGGTCATGCGTACCCAAGTATATTATGATAATGTCATGAACACAACATAATAAAATGAGTTATCAGAATATATGTGCTTATGCCAGTTTTATATATATAGTGGATCGTAGAATTAGTTTTAGGCCGTTCACAGCGTTAGAACGCATTACGGGCAGTTTGGGTGGGTTGATAGTTCTAGAGCATATCATTATGATGTTTTGGTGTTTGTTTAATTTTATGGGATTTTTCTCGATTTTTTTAATGATTTAATACGACTTAGTTATTATTCTTGACTCGAGCCGGATACGAGTCAAGTATTATTTACGACTTTGCCACCAAGCCCTTTTCTTTTCTCCCCCGATGTGTTTTTCCCCAACCCTGATTGCCGCCCCTTTTTCTTGTCACCGCCATCGCCGCTGTAACGACCCGCCCGAACCGGACCGGGTGTTACTTAAAAATATAGTTAATGTAATGGTAATATTCCATAACATGAACTGAAATACAGCAATTATGTCACGCAACATGTAATATGAATCATAACAATAAATCATGTTCTCTAAAATATAAAATAGCCATCCCACATTCTCATACCGTTTCCCATAGCCACATTTATAACACAAGAGAATAATAAGGAAGTCCAACTTTATTATCGATTCACCATACCTGGGTTGGTAAAAGAACCACCAAACACACTTCTATTTTTTAGTCCCAAAGCTGCTCATCTGCAAAGGCAATTCTGCGTTAGTGATAAAACCACTATGCCGTATAATTAAATGAAACAAGTCAATAAAATCCTTATTATCATTTCACCCGTTTTTATTATAATTTCACAAGTCTTTTAGTAATTATCTCTTAGGTCATTCTGAGATTAGTAATTTGTCTCCCAAGTCATTCTGAGATTAGTAAGAGTTGACTCCCAGCTCATCCTAAGATTAGGTGGTCTCCCAATTCATCTTGAGATTAGTCATGGTCTCCCAGTTCATTGTGAGATTAGAAATCGTCTTCTTGCTCATTCTAAGATTAGGTGGTCTCCCAATTCATCTTGAAATTTGTCATGGTCTTCCAGTACATTCTGAGATTAGAACATTGTCTCCTAAATCATTCTAAGATTAGAAGACGTTTCCCAGCTCATCCTGAGATTAGGTGGTTCCCAATTTCATCTTGAGGTTATTCATGGTCCCCCAATTCATCTTGAGGTTAAAAATCGCCTTCTAGCTCATTCTGAGATTAGGTGGTCTCTCAATTCATCTTGAGATTATTCATGGTCCCCCAATTCATCTTGAGGTTAAAAATCGTCTCCCAACTCATTCTGAGATCAGTGCCGACAAAGGCTACCAATTTTGGAAAATGCAACATTTCATATTGTTATACCAGTTGGGAAAATATAACATTTCAAATAATTATACGGACACACATAGTAATTTTAAAGGTACGGCCCCGTGTCCGATTGAGGCAATTCCTTGACCCCGGTTGTGCCACAACGCATGGTGGTCGAATCAGGGCTCAGGCCAACTTGGGCTGCCAACAAGGGAAAATACAATATTTTAGATGATTATACGGACCTGGATATTTCGAACTTGTAGCTGCGACCAATGATCCTAATCTAAACGAGGACATAAAATTATATATAAGTATAATTTTATTCGAGTAGAAATGCATACAACTAAATGAGTAATATATATATCACTATTAAATTTCAACAATATTAAATATTAAACTATTCATGTGATATAATCATTTAAATCCTACTTTAAATTAATAATCTAGATCATAATTAATGCTTAAAAAATAATAAAATAATTTTCAACTTATACACAAATATTCAAGTACTATTATTAGTATATTTTCCTTCAGTTATAATTTTTAATCGCTACTATTATTTAAAGCAATTTAATTAATTAAGTTGTTCAATTAAATTATTTAAATTAATTTGCATTATTTTAATTCATAAATATTATTAATACAATTATTTTAAATTATTCGACTCTATAAACGTTTGAACTTTATTTATTTTCATTATTCTCTTTACGTTCGGCGCTAGTGAATGCTACGAGACTATAATTTAATAACCTATTTTCTACATTAATGACTTGTTATTAAATAATCACTTTATTTACCTAATATTAAATTTAATATGGTAAAACTAAAATCTTTATTTTATTAATTACTTATCATTGTCCGATTTAATTTGATCGGTTGTTGTGTGACGATTAATTATCGACGGTTTGTCATTACAGTATTTTTATTACTTTTGTCCACGTCGATTTCATCTAATAATTAATTAGTTTAGTAACTTTAACCCATAACCCATTAAAATAATTATTTTTAAAGATTTATTATGAGTTCCTATCATTTTTAAGTAATCAGTTTCGAGTCAACCAGTATTTACAGAATTGCCACCGCCCTTCTTCTTCTTCTTCCCGTCACCATTTTTCTCTCCACCAAAACCAGACCTTGGCAACCACACTGGTCACGTCCTTCAATTCCCCAGCAACCCAATTGAACAACCATATAAACATCCTCAACAAGATAAAATCAGCAAGCGAGGACGCCTCATGTGCGTGATTTACAACAACGATCCAAGACGCCGTCCTGCACCAAACCAGGCATGTTCCTCTTCTCCCAGCCTCAAGACCCCTCCTTTCTTGCACCTTGCCCCAATTCAGATGTTCCACGACCTAAAGCTGGCATCAAAATAGGAAAGATTGGCCACCTTTGGACGTTGCATGGAGTATTTCCGGCGGCCTGAACTGCTGTGAAGGAACCCATGATGCTATCGACGAAACACAACCGGTGTCTACCACTCTGAACATCAATTACAACACCTATTGCAGCAGAATGTCGCCACTTCCATCACCCCTGCAACTCCGCCCATTCACCGCTGCAATTCCGCCACCCACCTGAAACCAGAGGGGTCGTCCGGGGTGAGAGGGGAAGCCTTACAACCATCAGCCACTGGACGGGATTTCAGTTTTCTAGTTTAGTTTAGTTCTTTTCTTTCTTGTTGATTTCAGACATTAGTTACATGATTAACAAGCTTACTATTAATTAAAAATATGCATGCAAGAAAATTAAGAAGAGAGAGATAAGAAGAATACCTAAGCAAGGAAGAAGACATGCCGGCAAGGAAGAGTAGAAGAGAATGCGAATGAAGGCTACGGTGGAGGACGTCCTTTATAAAATGAAATGACGGCTAGGGTTTATGGAAACACCCCAACACCCGTATTTTATTCATTTAACCGGGTAACTAGGTAAAGAATAAAATATTTAACCAGGTAATTAATATTAATTCTCTAACCTTTGATCCTTCCAGGCCCGAGTCGAATATATTAATTTAAAAAAAAATTTTCCCACGGTCTTTACAGCTGCCGATGTCAGCCAGCCGTCGATCGTCATTGCGAGGTCCATGCCGCGGTGTTGCCATGCCGCCCCGCCTAGTCCCAGCCACTGCCAGCCCGCTGGACACCGAATCCCGCGCCTAGGGCCGCGGCTACGTTCCGATTGCGTCACCGATTCTACTGCCGGCAAACGTCGTAGCCGCCATCTAGTGGTCGCCTCATCACCTTCGACCACCCAGCGACCTTTCCTAATCGGAGCGGAGGCCGTCGCCGCCCAGGCCGGCCAGATCGAGTCACCCATCACTGCCACCCCTATTTTAGCCATTTTTCGGCGAGCCGCCACCGCCACTGACTATGTCGATGCCGTAGATGCGTTGGGCTCACCGAGCGGCCAATGGTACCCAATATGAGCACTTTCCAGCCAGTAGATGCCGCTAGCGACTTTCGCTCGAAAATCGTTGGAAGCTACCAAAAAACTACTAAAACCTGCCAGAAAACTAGAGTCATTGAAATTTGCTGGAAGCTGGCGTAGCAAAACTGCTGAAACTGGTCGGAAAACCGGATTCGCTGGAATTTGTCGGGTTTTCCACGGAGCTCAACAAGTGATCCCGATCGAACTTCGGACGTCGACAAGCGCCAAATTTGAGCTCCGAGACGCGCAACAAAACCCTAGCCATCGCCGATTGCTGATGATGTGAGGTATAATTACCTCTGATTTAATTATTTAAAATTGATGATGATTGTTAGCATAGCATGCTAGGATAGAGTAGTTGTCATGATAAAGGTATGAGTAACATGAAGTGATGATTACATGATGCAATTAATTGAGAATGAATGTTAAATGATTTGATGATGTAAAGTAAATCTGAGCATGTTAATCGGGTACAATGTAACTTAGGAAAATTACGATAAAATTGGTATGAATAGGATGAGTTAGAATTATTTCTATACTTATGATTATCTGATTGTCGATTGATGTTCATTGAGGTTGATGCATCATTTAGTTAGCGGGCGTTAGTATTTAGTTTTGATGTGTAGGTACGGAGTAGGAGCTCGCCCTCTAGGCGCAATGACATGCTTGGAGCTTCTACCAGGTCCGTTTAGGACTCGTCTCTGTTTTACGTTCTCTTCTATTGTATGTTTATTTTATTATTTGCAGGATGGGTTAAGTGGCATTTTATTGGATCCAACTTAACTCGGGTTATTTTATTGAAGAGTTTTCCAAATTAATAACCTCTTGAGGATGAGATCCCTTGAGGATGATTTTGAAAACAAGATCCACCACAAGTTGCCTTTATATGAATCCCTTCCTAGGCCTATATATATATTTTATCGAGTTTTCAGTGAGACGAGAGATGGAGAAATTGACTGTACATACTATTAGCGGATGCCGTGACAATCAAAGCGGGCTCTGGATTAGTATCAGCAGATTGTTCCATTCCTAAGGGATCCTGACAACTCCGCGTTTGAGTTCCAGACACCCAGAGAACGTGGAGGTTTGTGGGTATTGTTTAGTACAGCTCATGTCCAGACTTGTGGTTTAAAGGGTACTAAAGGTGACTGCCTAAGAGTACTCGGCCTTCATGCTCAAGGCAAGGAGAGATATGGAGGTAAGTAGAGGTCTTAGGATTCGAGACTAGAAAAAGAAGTAAGAAAATGTCGAAAGATGTATCAATAGCAACAGATCAGTTAGTTCGGGATGCTACTAGTCTGCAGCCCAGTGGCTCCTCAGTAGTGCCCTTCAGAGTGTTCACGTGGAGTATATGATATTTACTTTCATATGAGAGTTTGCTCTCATAGTCAGCTTGTTATAGTTATTTTATTTTCCAAACCAGTAACACTTGTTACTGACGTGTTTTTATACTATATGTAGGTAATAATCACTAGTCGGAGGAGCCAACATGGACAGAGGAGCACTATTATCGCTTGCACACATGTCAGTCCATAGAGTAATTAATGTTTTTGTTACGATGTTATTATCTTGAGAATGACATGAAATGCTGAGACATAATATGATGTGATTAATTGCTTAAGATATGATGATAGGACGTAATTATGTGCTAAGAGATGATGAGATGAAGTGAACACGAATAGATTGCGCAATGGAAGGGTTATATATATTTGCATATGTATATTTACAGCATGCTAGATTTTGTATTTTGTATGAATGAAATTGTTTGATATATGGTTATATATATTTGCATATGTATATTTGACACGGTGGACCCTAATTGTTTTTTAGGGGAAACTCTGTCCGTTATATTTCAAAATTTTTATTAATTTTTATCCAGATTGTCTTGGTGTGTACTTTGATTTGCATGTCATTCATGCAGTACCATGTTAAGGTTTGTGCATTCATCCATACACTGAGAGTTGTTTCTTCATCTTGAGACGCCGAGATTGGATCTGCATGAGTTAGGTTTGGGTTAGCCACCTAACCGGGGCCTATAACATGCCAGTTCGGTTCACGAGCGTGAACCGGATTTGGAGTGTTACATAATAGAATTCAGAATGTTTGAGATGGACAACATCACTAGCAGGATTTGCCATGTCAGCACCACTAAATAAGTGAGGATGTCTATGACTATTGAAGAGCACAGGATACAGCTGATGTGTATCCAACATCTAGGTTCAGTTTCAGTAGAACCTCCTTCAGTTAAAATTTCGGGAACGAAATTTTTATGAGGGAAGATTGTAAAACCCGCGATTCAAGTCAGGGTTTTATATTCCGAACCGGTCGGCTTTACCATTATTTTTGAGTCAAGTCAGTTTCAGAACATATGTACTGAGTTGTCGCCAGTCGCGTGTATGAGCTATAAGGGTCATACGTACCCAAATATATGATGATAACGTCATGAACCCAACAGAAATGAATCAGTTATCAGAATATATAAGAGTATTTCAGTTTTATATATATATATATATATATATATATATATATATATATATATATATATATATATATATAGTGGATTGTAGAATTAGTTTTAGCTCGTTTATCGCGTTAGGACGCGTTACGGGCAGTTTGCGTGGGTTGATAGTTCTAGAGCATATCATTATAATGCTTTGGTGTTTGTTTGATTTTATGGGATTTTTCCTGATTTTTTAAAGGATTTAATATGACTTAGTGATTATACTTGACTCGAGTTGGACATGAGTCAAGTATTATTTACGACTTTGCCACCGAGCCCTTTTCTTTTCTCCCCCGACGTGTTTTTCCCCAAACCCTGATTGCCGCCCCTTTTTCTTGTTGCCACCACCGTTGCCAACATCGGTCTGCCGTCGATCGTCGCTGCCAAGCCCACGCCACGGTGTTGTCGTTCCGCCCCGACCAGTCCCGGCTGTTGCCAGGCCAGTCCCAGCCACTGCCAGGCCAGTCCCGGCCGTTGCCAGACTACCATGATGCCAGAATCGCAGCACCTAGCGCCACCACTACGTTTATGTCACGTCGCCGATACTTTCACCGGTGACCGTCGCAGCCGCCATCGAGTGGTCGCCTTAGCGCCATCAACCACCCAGCGATCTTTCCTGACCGGAGCGAAGGCCGTGGCCACCTAGGCCAGCCGGATTGAGTAACCCATCGATGCCATAGACATGTCAGGCTTGCCGAACCAGTTCCAATGGTACCCAATATGACCACTTTCCGGCCAGTAGACGCCGCTAGTGACTGTTGCCGGAAAACCACCGAAAAACTGTCGGAAGGTGCCGGAAAACTACCTGAACTTGCCGGAAAACTGGATTTGCTAGAATTCATTGGATCTACCACGGAGGTCATCCAGTCGATCCCGATCGAACTTCAGATGCCAACAAGGGCCAAATTTGAGCTCCGAGACTCGCAACTGAACCCTAGTTGTCTCTGATTACCGACGACATGAGGTATAATTACCTCCAAATTTATAATTTAAACCTTATGATTGTTAGCACAGCATGCTAGGGTTGGTTTACTTATGTGATTAATGCTTAATTATGGATGAAACGGTGTGTTGCAGGATGAGATTGAGTGTGATGTTCATTGTGTGTGATGCATCATTTAGTTAGTGGGCATTAGTATTTAGTTTTGTTGTGTAGGTACGAAGTAGGAGCTCGCCGCCTAGGTGTGATGACATGCTTGGAGCTTCTACCAGGTCTGTTTAGGACTCGTCTCTGTTTTATGTTCTCTTCTATCGTATGTTTATTTTATTATTTGTAGGATGGGTTAAGTGGCATTTTATTGGATGCCACCTTAACTCGGGCCATTTAACCAAAAAGTTTTCTGGATTAATAACCCCTCGAGGATGAGATCCCTCGAGGATGATTTCAAAAACAAGGTCCACCACAAGTTGCCTTCGGGCTTATTATATAAATCCCTTCCCATGTATATATATAT
This sequence comes from Piper betle, assembly GCA_033002965.1. Lineage (NCBI taxonomy): Eukaryota > Viridiplantae > Streptophyta > Magnoliopsida > Piperales > Piperaceae > Piper > Piper betle. The sequence continues at coordinate 42,296 of JAURVB010014937.1, forward strand.
ATATACATATAATTTTATTGAGTTTTTAGTGAGATGAGAGATGGAGAAACCAACTGCACATACCGTGAGAGGATGCTGTGATAGTCAAACTGGACTCTGGATTTGTGTAGGGAACTGTTCCATTCCCAAGGGATCCTGACAATTGCGCGTTTGAATTCCTCACACCCAGAGAACGTGGAGGTTTACGGGTATTTTTTAGTACAACACATGTCCAGGCTTATGGTTTAAAAGGTACTAAAGGGGACTGCCTGAGAGTACTCGGCCTTCGTGCTCAAGGCCAAGAGAAATATGGAGGTAAGGAGAGGGCTTAGGATTTGAGACCAGAAAATGAAGTGAGAAAATGCTGAGAGAGGCATCAACAGCAATAGATTAGTTAGTTCGGGATGCTACCGGGTCTGCAGCCCAGTGGCTCCTTAATAGGTGCCTGTCAGATTATTCATGAGGAGTACATGATGTTTTCTTTCATATGAGAGTTTGTTCTCATAGCCAACTTGTTATAGTTATTTTATTTTCCAGACCAGTAACACTTGCTACTGATGTGTTTTCATACTATATGTAGGTAATAATCACAAGTTGGAGGAGCCAGTTTGGATGAGGAGCATTGATGTCGCTTGCACACATGTCAATTGATAGAGAGGTTAATATTTTGTTATGATGTTATTATATTGATGTGATGCGATTACATGCTAAAATATGAGGGCATGATGAGATAAAATACTAAGACATGATGACAAGAAAAGGGAATGTGAATAGATTGCACAGTGGAACCATGGTGGGTTGAGACCCAAATTTCAAAATGAGTATACAGCATATTAGATTACGTGTGATTAAAATTGTTGATATATGTATATATTATATTTGTATATATTATTTTGACAGGATGGACCCTAATTGCACTTTTAGGGGAGACTGTCCGTTTTATTTCAGAATTTTTATTGATTTTGGTCGTCATTGTATTGTTGTGTAAATTACTTTGCATGTCATCCATGTAGTATCATGTGAGGATTTTTCGCATTCATCCATGCATGACGAGTCATATTTTCATCTTAAGGCGCCGAGATTAGATCCGCACGAGTTGGGTTTGGGTTTGCCGACCTAACCGGGGCCTGTAACATGTTATTTGGTTCACGAGCGTGCACCGGATTTGGGGTGTTACAAAATGTGCTACATTATGCAGTACCCTCCTACTCCACACTACCTCAAGGTTTGAAGGAGTACTAATGTGGTCTATAAATCCCGTATATACTCTTAGTCATAAAAGCCGTAAACCCTCATATTTATACATATAGGCTTGGGAGAGGATTTAATACATAGTTTCTACTTCTTAACTTTCGAAAACCATCAAGGGACCTCAGTCTTGCAGTTTTATTAAACATGTGTAAAAAACAAGGCTAAATGACCCAACATTAGAGGGATCCAATAAAATGTCACCGAAAGTCGTCCTACGTCTAAAACACAATTAAACATGACACGTAGGGACTCAAGCAAAGATCAAGCAAAGGGAGAGTTCCGCAGACTTGTGGTCCAAGCTCTAAACTCATTGACACATCTACAATGAGCTCGGACCCCATAACCTACATCGAAACCTAGTGCAAAGTAAAATACTCACATCTCTATATGATGCATGCTCATAGTGCGTGCTCACACCATTAATACATCCTAATAAACTAAATAAACCTACAACTAAATGTCGAGCACGTAAATTGAGACATAATAAAAGCAATAAGTAATAAATAAATATACTCATGAATAAACAGATAACTGATAAATACGTGAAAATAATAATACTCTAACCATAATGTAATAATATAATTATGCTACGTATCACATATACTCTTGTTTGAAACCATATAAATAAATAATTAATTAATTAAATAATTATTCTATAAATAAATAAACAATAAGTTAATTTGAATTATTCATTAATAATAATAATAATAATCATAGTTATCCAATACAGAATACATGATTAAATACAAATAAATAATAGCATACATGCAACCAACAAGTAGATAAATAAACAAACAAATAATTAAATAAAATTTAGTAAACATGAATAAGATTAAAATTAATAAGCAAGTATATCAATAATAATAATAAACAAACCCATAAGCATTCATCATATATGACAACATATAAATAAAAAGAAATAAACAATAACGAATGAATAAATAAATAAAAATGCTTATAACATCTAAAATAAGCTAAATAATGAGAATATACATCTAAACTAATATAAGGGTTTTTAAATTACCGAAAATGGTAAAAAAATGGCCAAAAGTGACCAAAAATTAGTCGAACTGGACTGAACTGAGTCAACTCGGGTGACTTGGCCGAGGTGAGTTGAGTTGACTTTGTTGAGTCAAACAACAGTGTTGGGCTAGGTAGATTGACATGAACATGGGCTCGGGAATAACCACGGACATGAATAGGTGAACAGGTCTAGGGCAGGCAAACGCAAACACAGGATGGCTGATGTGAACACCGGTATGCAGTTTGACGGGCAGGAGGTGCCCATTGCGGAAAACAAGATGGTGGTGGCAATCGGCGGAGTCACCACGGGTACAGATAGAGGGCAGAATCACCATGGGTGTGGCAGGATCTCTGGGGGTGATCATGGCCATGGCGGTGGTCATGGGTAATATTAAAGATGGATATCTCAGCAAGATGAAGCTGTGTAGGTGGTCGGATCGAAGGTGGCTCTCTTGCGCCAAAAACGGCTCAAAAGGTGGCAGCAGAAATTAGTTCTAAAATCTTTGGCGCTGGTAGTCGTGAGAAGTATGGATAGAAAGCTAGCTGTGAGGCAGTCATGGGGGTGCCGGTCCGGAGGTCACTAGTAGCAAGCCGATGTGGTGACAGCGGTAAGGGTGGAAAACGCCAACAATGTGGGAAAGTCACTCAAAATCAAAGGGAGAATGCTGGGGCTGATGTGGACAAGTTAGATCTTGCCACGTGGATTTAGTGGGACCCACCTATCAGTATATTCATTATTCATATAGATGGAAAGCTCGAATTGAGGCTGTCCAAAGCCAAAACTGACTCGAGTCCTAAAAGTGAACCTATAAGTGGGAATTGAGGCACGAAAGCTAAGTAGGCCTCAAACACTGAACTCAATCATGTGAAAATCTACGACTCGATCAAGGTAGGCCCACAGGGGCACAATTTGGTGATCCGAAAGCCCTATGAAGCATGCAAGAAACCTTGAAAATCTCAAACAGATACTAAACGCTACAACAACCTAGATGTAGGCCTAAAACCTTGGCTAACTTATAAAAATCATATGTACACCTCATGTGTGCACTGATAACTCACACTATGTTGTAGCCTAACTCAAGCTATCATCTACATGTCGGGCATGCTCAACCACCATAACATGCTCATATAGCCATCTGGGCCCCATACACATGGTCTAAAAATTGGTCTAGTTCAATCTCCTTAGAACTGACTCGGTATGGCCCAAACCGGGTAAACTACAAGAGGGTAAAACTCTTATTCAAAGTTGGGTTTTACAGACCCGCTCAGCAATCCATATCTTGCTTTGACTAGCACATGCCCGCTTGCATAGCACGGCTATGAAGGATTTATATAATATGCTTGAAGGTAGCTTGCGGTGGGTCTTGTTTTCAAAATCAGACTCGAGAGATCTCATCTTCGATGGTTATTAATCACGGAAGTAAAATATATGTAAATAGCTCGTGTAATGTGGGTCTAATCAAATAGTCACTTAACACGTCCTACAATCTGAAAATCAAATCAGCAATAGACTATAACGATAAAAGCTAAGAAGAGTCGTAAATGACTTGTGGTCCAAGCTCCAAGCGTGACGTCTCATCTACGGAGATCTCGAACTCCGAAACCTACATCGAAACCCATTGCTAAGTAAAATGCGACAACTCTATATAATTCATTCTCGTAGTGTGTTCTCACATCATTAGTACATCATAACGTAGAAGACTGCTAAATAAACCTACAACTAAACATCTAGTACGCAAATTAAGACATAATAAAAAACATAACAAATACACAAATAATAATTACAAAAATAAATACACTCATGCATAAATAGATTAATAATAAATACATGGAAATAATAATACTCTAATAATAAAGTAATAATATAAATATTACATATACTTGTGTTAGTAAGCATTTAAATAATTAAATAAATGAATACATAATCATTCTATAAATAAATAAACAATTAGTTAATTTTAATTAATCATGAATAATAATAACATCACAGTTATCCAATAAGAAATGCTTAATTAAATACAAATAAATTTTAACATACACGCAACGAACAAATATATAAATAAATAATAAATAAATAAAATTTAGTAAACATAAATAAGATTAATAGTAATAAGTAAATATGTGAATAATAATAATAAACAATCACATAAGCATTTGTCATATACGACAACATATAAATAATGTGAATATGCACTTAAACTAGTGTAGAGGTTATTGAGTTACTGGGAGGGGGCTGAAAATGTTTGACAACGGTAAACTAAGTCAACCCGGGCGAGCTGAGTTGACTCATTGAGTCAAGAAACAATGCCAGACTTAGTTGCTAGGTTCGGTAGTTGGACGCAGACACAGGTTCGAGCATGACCATAGGACTGCTGGGCTGGTTAACATAGGTTTTCCTATTATTATTATGTTCCTGTGTGTTGGGACGGCATTGGTGGAAGGACAGATAGTTGCTACACACACTTACTCAACGCCCCGTTATTTCTTTCCTTCGCTTGTTTGTGTGACACATGTTCTTATAGCATGTAGCCACTTATTAAGTTGTTGCATGCATACATTCATCCTTTCTTGTTGAGTGTTGGTTGCACATTAATAGTGTCATCCTTTCTCAAGATGCCAAGAGGGTTGCTTCAGTCCGTTTCGCATTTAATTCTTGTAGATTAATTGATTTAGACGTGACTAATTCGATCATAACAATTCTAATCTAGTTCTTAGGTGAACCAAATTTAGGGTGTTACAATTATTCAAATTGAGCCAATAATAAGTACAAACAAAATCAATCAACCCTATTTTTAATTAAAAATATTTTTTTCCAATAAATGCTAGTTGCCACTATTCATTTTGGCCACTCATGGCCCAATTTGAGCACTTGCACCGGGTCATTACAAACGGTATTAGCGCCATCGTGGGACTATATTGGATGGATCCTAGGTTGTTCATTAAACACACAAGGCTTATCAGGCATATATAGAAATCTTGAGAACAGATTTACTAAGGTCGGCAGATTATAAGATCTTCTAAATAGTTAGTCTTACATTTAATATCTACCAAGGTAAGATTTAGTATATTAGGAGGATGTGCTTATAATGTTTAAGTTTAGCTAGTCATTTTGAAAGAATGACCTAGACTCATAAGTTTACAATTTGCTACATGGGCCTGATCTAGGTAGAGGCCAAGCTTAACTACATTGCACAAGATCCCAACTGGCACCTACTACCTAGTCTATTTTTTTAGAAAATAGTGTTTTTTAGAACTATAGAAAGAATTACATATGTTAATTAACAATTTTATATAAGTAAACATCCCAACAAAGGAAAAATAAATAATGAAATATATCTTAATTGTATAGCACAAGATCCTCAAGTTGTCTCAAAATCACACACAAAATCCAACCTTTGATCACAGATTAACCACACTAGTTAATCTATGACAATTTTCTGACATCTATAACACCCTAATTTTGATTCACCTATGAACCGAATCAGAAATGTTACGATCGAGTTAAGTCATGTTTAAAGTGTTGGTCGGTAAGACTCGATCGACTTGGTGTCATGAAAATGGAAAACATTGTTAAATATGCGTCAAAATACATTAAATATAAATATAAGTACGAAAGAAAATAGCTGCATTGAGCTCAAGAGTATGTAGTGTTTATCTGTCCTTCTACCAAAGTCGGCACAGGATTACAAGACCTACATATATAATATAAAAAATGCTAGTAACAAGTGTTACTGGTCAGAAAAACTATGTCGGTGTGAGGTATGTGGCCAAACATTTGCCCATGTCTCCCTGATCCTCGTCAATATGACAGGTCAACTACATGTACCCTTAAGGCACCCTACTCCATGTCCTACAATAATACTAGGATGTCCTACAAGTCCTATTAGCATATGGTGGACTCTAGTACCAATAAAGGTATATGCTTATGAGTTGTATGGCTCACTATTGCCAGTCTAGGTCAAACACTCAAGTGTCCCTAGAAAAGGAACAAGACTACTCACCAGGTCCTAGCTAACTCAGTCCCAAGTAAAATATCTCACTCTGTTCCATAATCGAACAAGGATAGCTGGTATGATTCTATTGTGTACTATGGCTCTTGTAACTATCATACAACCACTAACTGCTGCTGAAGAGGGCTCTCTATGATTGAATGAGGGCAAGAACACCTGTACATGCACAACGTGTCTCAAGGAGTGAAAGCATACTCTACATGGAACTATGGAGTTTGCATCTGGTCTGTGGTATATGCATTGGTCAATGTTTGCTCATCTCAACTATTTGGTAAATGATGGTAGGACTAATATATCTAAAAGAGTGGGTGAAAATGTTCAACTCTGTCTGGTGTCTATATGTCACATGTAAAGAGAATGGATCTCTCTTGAAAAACTGGTCTGGTCACACTGCTCTAAGACTCTAACTAGTATGTGTCTCATCCTCAAGTGGTCTGATATCAAATCTACTAGAAGAGTACACTGATATGAGAAAATTTTACTAGAATATACATCACTCTATCTGTGGTGTTGTAAAGGTAATTGTGTGAGTCATCATGGTAATAAAAACTCTATATAGGATATTGGATTGCTCAAAAACATTGGTAGGTCCATGGATGTGTTTCTAAGATCACCATGATTCGACTCCACCATAGGTGGCCAGCCTATGGAACAACCAATCAATGATGAGCCTAAGAGATGGCTCCTATGTGGCTCTAGTTCAATCAACTAATCGTAGGCATGTGTTTCTCGATACCATACTAGTCATGCACTTCTAAACGGATGATGTTCAAATGATCCAAGGAAACACTATCTCTTCTCAAGTCTATGGGGACTCATAGTGAGGTTTGACACGTGTCTTGTCTGCTCTTCAGTGGTATGCGACCTACCATCTTGTACCGATTTGTAGCACTATTCTTGACTCACATGACTACTACCGTTGTAGTAGACTCTCAAGCAAAGCCATAAGTCAAGATGAACATAAACTGGTGTCCCTCTATCTGGTCAGCATGGTCTCCCAAGATGGGGTGAAGTTGTCTCCTCCACACTGGTCTATCATCGGCTACCTGCATTGTAAATCCTAAACAGTACCACGAAAGTACCTCCTATACTTGGGGTAAAGGCGAAATCTTATGTCTCAAGGTATGAACCTAATCGTACTCATGAAGCACAAGGAAAACAATCTCTCCTTCAGGGACACTCCCTCACTAAACCTGCCTTCTAAGCCCAAGGATCTAATACGAATTAAACCCCTCCCGCTGGCTAAGGCCTTGTCTAACCATCTGCTAATCATCTAATTTGTATACCTTGGCTGTAATTCATATGTTTGTTGTCATGCTGACTATACAATCTGACCAATGTGGCCATCCCATTTGGAGGTCACACTGCCCTATTTCCAGTCACTATCCATATACATCCCTAAAAGACTCACTAACATTGTTTGCTAATCCTTATAAGACTGTAACTATCACTATCTTGCAACACACATCTAACCCATGGATGTCAGGCCAAGGAGATGATATGCAAGATGGCTAGTGAAGTCAATTATGTGCCATCACATCAGAATAATTCCAATACACCTAACTTTCCTCTATCTACCTGATGTTACCATAGCTATATCTTGTCCTCAATCTCTAACCCTACTCTACTCTCAATGCTATGACATGCGGTCTCTATGCCAGGCTAAGAACATCCTCAAGTAGTTGTACTCCTGTAGGGTAAGGTAACTACTTGGCCTTTGCTTTCACTATAACTACTCACTCGGACGGTGGTAGTGCATCACAGTCAATGGTTAGGCAAAACGGATGGTGGCAGTGCTATTCAACCAGTGGTTGTTCATCACGATCAGTGGTTGGGTAACTCAGATAGTGGTTGTGTAACTCAGATAGTGGTTGTGCTACTTGGACGGTGGTTGTTCTATCCAGGTGCTGAAGGCTGATCCTAATCATGTATGTCGTGAACTCATTATTGTCTCTGACATGTTTATCTCCATGTATCTATCTCCCCAGAGGTAGTTGCTATCAACTCGACTCAGGTTATCCACCCATGCGTGTCTGATATGGGGGCATTTGGATCATAGTGGTGACACATATGATGGAAAGATAATGTTGATCCCACACTAGTCTCCTGGAATCTGGAGTAACTATTCCCACAATCACTGATTAGTTCTCAATAGCAATCATTGATCTGTCCTTGGCAAATCAAGTGAAATCCGGTCAATCATCTAAATCTGTAGTCAAATGTAATCTTGCTCATTCTCAATGTTTTCCTGCTTCTATCTATTGAAGAGTGGCCAGCAATACTGTTGGGACAAATATGCACTAGTGGAAGAGGGGGAGGGGGCGGTGAAGTGTCCATGGGACTATAAATCCACCTCGTTACTCATCCTCATCCACTGTTGTTTCCTAGAAGTGGTCTATCCAAGTCATATGCCCAAACTCTCATCTGTACTCTAAGTGTTCCAAAAGCTTAGGTTCTCCAAGGTGGATCTCGGACTATGCCTAATGGATCTGTTTAAGGCACTCGATTGTCCACGCTCATGTACATTGCCTCGTCAATCCTACGTTTTATATATACCACCTTCTTCTATCTTATATACCTCTCACTATGTGGATATAAGTAGAGACATAGTGATCATATCTTTTAGAGAACCACCCTGGGTGGGCACCTTCTAGGTTCCCTTTGCACATCTCACACATTTCACACTTGCCAAAGCCATTTTTTAGGCTAGTCATGACACTCTGATTGGAGGGTGTCCCTTTGCACAACCTTATGTGTCACGAGGTCAGCCTGACCTTTAGACTACCTCATGTATTGAAGTTTACGTAGTGGGTTCTAATAGATCACCTTTCCATGAGCTCACCTAGGAGTACATTCATCCTCATGTGGAAGAGGCGAGTATGATTACGTACTCAAGTTACGTATGTAGACACATGCGTGATATATGCCTTTGTCAGTGCCAGGTTCACCTTCGACGAGTATGTCTTGCAGTAGTATAGTTGATAGCAATATGACCTCATGGTGATGTGTTATGTGGTACCACTTCTCATTGGTGGTATGGTTCACTAGCAGTGTGCTTGGTACCATTGGTATTGAATGTGGAGAGGCTTAATAATAGTGTCATCCATGGTAGTATGTTCAAAGCAGAATATTATAGTAACCCCTTGTGCCGCATGTGTGTGTGTAGTTGTTTATATGATTTGATCACAACATATGTTCGTTGAGTGTGTAACCCCTTAGTTAAATTCTGAGGACCAAATTTTCCTAAGTTGGGCCGGTTGTAAAACCTTGGCTTTTTGCTTGGTGGTTTAAATTTTGGTTCAGTCGTGGCCATGATTGAGTTGCTGACCTGACCATTTTACCATGTATTTATGTATGGTATCTAGGTATATAAGACTTTCACTAGCATTAGCTCCTTCGACTTTGTTGCCCCTGTTAGACACTATGTACCCAACCTTTTTAATTATGATTCAGTTCTGTTGAGTCGAGTCTAGTTAGACCTTAGGATCGAGTCCCTAACATATCTAGTCACTTTTCATGTGTTGTGGTCGTCTTTGTTTCACGTGCTTCAAGTGGGAAAACTGAAAATGATCCAAATGAGGACTGGACGCAAAAGGCGTCATGCCAATGCCCTCACACCCAGACAAAGTTTGAATTTGACGCTCGAGTTCTGACCACGGATGCTAAGATGCTGTCGAATTGTCCTTACGCTGGTGACTTGCCTTATTTTTGGAATTTTCTAGGTTGTATTTATTTATTTATTTTATAAGCCACCAAATCTTTTCCCTCTTTTTTAAAAGAAATTCAAATCCCAACACACCTTAGTAGGTGTGGCACCCATGCCTATGACATCACCTTGCCAACCACCCTCTTTTTTTTATAAAACTCCACCCTCATCCTCACCTTTTCACTCCAACCCAATCACTCCATTCACCGCCAACATCCTCCCACCCATTTCACCCCTCTTTGCACTTCTCAGCCTTGTGGAGCATTTCTAAGCATTTTGCTTCTAGGGATGAAGGACTTGGAGTCGGAAAACTCTAAGTGACCTCCCCGGATTGTTTGTGGTATGTTTTTTTTCCATTTTTAGTTCTGGTTTGAAAGTTCTCTTGTTGTTGGTCTATTTATGTAGTTGTTTGTATTTTTATGGTATTTGTTTCATGTAAATCTGCCCATTACAAATCAGTGAGAGTTGGTTTAATGTCATTTGCTTTTCTAGATGAATAGTTATAATTCTTGCATCATTAGTGTGTCTAGATCTACACTGGTTTGGAATGAAATTCATAATTCATGTTTTATAGGTCTGATTGGTATAATCTTGGTGTTCGATTAATTTCAATGGTGTGCAAGTATACACGGTCAAAACAAGTAAAATAATGATAAATTTAAGTATCGTCCCACAGAAAGATAAATTTCCTTAAATTAATTGAACCAAATGATATTAAGAACAAAACAAAAATAATCAACTTAATTAAATCTAAGTAATAACTTTAAATTAAAGAAAAAGTTATACGGATAAAACTCGTTCTAGAGTCGAATTTCCCGTGACATGAATTTAATCTTCATCAAATCTTACTCTTATCGTTTATTCCCTCAGATTGTCGATCTAAGATAATTATATGTCATGGTGGCTCCCACTCCTTCATGCTTCTATTATTTTACCTCAATTTCTACCTCTCAATGATAATTGATTAATCAACAAAATAATGCATTAAGATTTGCCTTACAATTGCATACGGTGTTGTGTATCTTCCGACCACAACAACAAGCAAGTCAAAAGACTCGTCGTATGATGAATTATCAATGACTAGTCTAATTAATTTCTCCCAAAATCTAATTAAAGTTTATGATCTAAGATATAGCCAACCAATCTATTCTTAGCATTAAGAACCATGTTAAGTTCGATTATTCTCTAGAATGAAATAAAAAACTACTCCATATTAAAAATAAAAAACTATATAAAGAAGAAACTAATTTTTAGTATGAAAGGGAAAGAAATAACACAAACTTGAAGTATTTCTTTTACTAAACTTCTAAGCCAAGAGTTGAGATATCAAACAACAAATGACCGCCCATTTATATAGAAGATGTGATACAAGAATTCAAAGAGGGATTCCACAACTCGATGTCGTCTAATTGATTCTGATGTCCGATAAAATTTCCAACTCTTCGACATACTTAAATGCAACCAAAACAATGTGCATCCATCTTCATCAAACTTTGTCAACACCATAAATTATAGCCATTGGGTGGCCATGACCTTTTCAATTCCAAAGCTTAATTTGTTTCATCTTTTTCTGCATTAAAACTCCAAAATTAAGCATATCTCATAAAATATTAATTAACCAGAATATAACGAGAAATATCACCTAATTAATAATATTTTTACCCTAGAAATATAAAATCACATTAAAAATATGGGTAAATATTGTGTACTTTAAATACTTAACAAACCCCCAAACTTAAACTTTTGTGCGTCCCGAGCAAAATATCATAACAAAGAAAATTTTACTACACAAAAATACTTAGTCCCCATTATATTCTTATATGATTCTTAATAGAACTATCCAGAGGCAACAAGATGTCAATCAAATCAGAAATTCCCTTTCATTAATCACACCCAAGAGAAGGCTCTCCATGTGCGTGTGTGAGATAATCCATTGGTTTATCATTCTCATCTGGAACCAAGAGAATACAATCAAGCACATGCTTAAATATGTTTACCTTTCACTCCCACCTCCACTAATGTAAGCAATGCAAATTCAATGAAATCAATAGGTCTTAATAGGTTGTAACGAGGCCAGGGGCTAGGGACCAAAAATAGGATCAACAAGATAGAAAAATCAAAGGCTAATATTCACCCTAGCATTAAAAATTCTTTCTAAATCCTAAGATACATGTACAACAAATCCCCAAACACTGTAACAATATGACACATACTTCCTTAAATGTAGTAGTGAGTTGATCCAATATAAGAACTAACTTTACTTTGATTTTCCAATTTTTCATTGGCCACCTGCTGCTTTTTTTCAAACTAGTGGAAGCCCATTGCTTCATCTTGTGTGTACCAGTAGAGGATTATTACCTCTCTTTTTTTTCCATCTTCTTCTTTTTTTCTCTTTTTTTTTCAAAGCAAAGTGTCAAGAAAATCCACAGTATTTACTCAATCACCACTCTATGAAAAGCAATGCCTCCCACCATACTACTCAAAGGTTCATCCCTGTTAGATTTTAGAACAAAGTCAAAACACTAGGGTGCTAGGACTCAAGCAGCCAGATATATTTTTAATAAAAAGGATAAGGTTAAAATAACGGTAATCAAACAAACATGTATAATGAAGGCCATGAAATTATGTGCAAAGGATAATTCATCATAGGTAGGCTTGAAGAAAGGCCCAGACTCATCAAAAATAATTGCCTATATCATTTTCCATCTAAATGGCAAACCAAATATTTCGCCTCAAAAGTTGCTAGGGCAAATTCTAAAAGTCATGACCATCATGTTCAATTCTTATTGCAAAACATTCATTGAAATCATCTAAACCGAAGAATTGTGGAAATAATATAAGATAGAGAACAAACTCTCGAATGCAATCTTTTACTCAGTTCATCCCTCATATCAATGAATAAAGTTTTCCCAAGAACAGTAAGACTAATTCACATGTATCTATCATTGAACCAAGAGACTAATATATTGTTGCAAATTAAAATTTTTACACTGAACTATATATATATATATATATATATATATATATATATATATATATATATGCTTATCTAAATCTAAACATGAGTCCAGCATGAACAATATGCACACAATTAAGGCATCCCCCCGCACTTAAACTAAACATTGTCCTCAATGTTGAAAAAATAAAAATAAAAATAAAGAAAAATAAATGTGTAAAGATTGTGAAATAATAATAATAATAATAATAATAATAATAATAATAATAATTGGACGCAGACATGGTCCGGAAAGGACCGAACATGGTCCGGGAAGGACCAAACTTATTATATTCTCTACCTGGTTAATTTTTTACCCATTTTATTATTTACCCAGTTAAATGAAATACGGGTGTAGGGGTGTTTTCACATACCCTAGCCATCATTTTCATTTTTATAATTTTTAAAGAGGACGTCATTTTTGGTGTAAGGGCGTCTTCCTCACCTTAGCCGCCTAGTTCTCCTCTTCCTTGCCGGTGCTTCTTCCTTCCTTGGGTATCCTCCCTATCTGCCTCTTCTTAATTTTCTTGCATGCATATTCTTTTTAACTGATAATAAGTCTGTTAATCATGTAACTAAAGTCTCAAATCCACAAGAAAGAAAAGAACTAAACTAAACTGGAAAACTGAAATCCCGTCCGTGGCCGACGCGTGCAAATTGTTGGTGGATGGGTGACTGTAAACAAGTTTACAAGGCTTCCCCTCACACCCCCGATGACCCCTCTAGTTTCTGGGTCGAAGGGATGGCTCACCATGTCCCTGGTTTCCGGCGGGTGGCGGAATTGCAGCTGTGAGTGGGTGGAGTTGCAAGGGTGACAGAAGTGACGACGTTCTGCTAAAACAGATGTTGTCATGGCAGCTTCAGAGGGTAGACACTTGGCCTTGACGTTGGGTCGTCGTGCGGGGAGAAGGGGAGTGATCTCAGTGGTGCTGCTGGCCAGACAGAGTTATCTTGCAGTCCCGGCGGTGCTGCTGGCTAGGAGTTTCGCGACTTGGTGCAGAATGTGATTCACCTTGGATAGTTGTTGTAATGCACGAGCTTTATGCTTCCAATTGGATTGGTAGGGAAGGGAAGGGAAGCAGTTGATGGAGTCATGATCCGGTTTTGGGTTGAAGAAGAAGAGGTCATAGGTCTGGTTTTTGGTGTAGATGTGAGGAGAACGGTCCTCTTCCTTGCATTGTGTAAAGGTGGCCAATCCTTCCTATTTTGATGCTGGCTTGATGTTGTTGAACATCTAAATGGTATCAAGGTGCAAGAAAGAAGTGGTCTTGAGGCTGGGAGAAGAAGGACAAACCTGTTTTTGGAGAAGAGAAGAATGACGATGGGAAGAAGAAGAAGAAGGGTGGCAAACTTGTAAATACTACTTGACTTGACGCGGCTCGAGTTAAAAATAATACTAACTCGTAAAAAATCTTTAAAAATAATTATTCTAATGGGTTATGGGTAAAGTTACTAAACTAATTAATTATTGTACGAAATTGCCACAAGTAATAAAAATACGATAATGATAAACGGTCGATGATTAATCAGCGTAATACAAACGATTAAATTAAATCAGAGGGTTATAAGTAATTAATAAAATAAAGATTTTACCTTTACCATATTAAATTTCATATTTGGTAAATAAAGTGATTATTTTAATAATGAGCTAGTAAGGTAGAAAATAGGTTATTAAACTATAGTCGGGTAAAAATCACAAGCGTCAAACCTAAATAGCAGAATGAAAATAAATAAAGTTCGAAATTTTGTTGAGATGAATAATTCAAAATAATTGTACAAATAATGTCTTTGAATTAGGATAATACGAATTATTTTAAAAAATTTAATCAAATGACTTAATTAATTAAAGATTTAATACCGTAAATTAAATTATCAAGACCGTGTTTAAGTAATTAATATCTCAAAGGAAAATTACTAATAAGAGTAATTATATATTTGTTTATAAGTTAATAATTATTTTATTATTTGTTAAGTGTTAATTGTAATTTAGATAATAAATTTAAAATGTAATGTAGGTTTTAAATGATTATATCACATAAATAATTAATTATCTCACTAGACTGTTGAGAATTTTATATTTAATATTTTTGAATTGTTACATGTTATGTTGTCAAATTTATATATATATATATATATATATATATATATATATATATATATATATATATATATATATATATTAGGCATAAGTTGCATGCATTTTTACTCAAGTAAAATTATACTTATGTATAATTTTATGTTCTCGTTCAGATTAAGGTTGTTGGTTACAGCTGCAAGTTCACTTACGAACTATCCAGGTCCGTATAATTATTTGAAATGTTGTATTTTCCCTTCTTAACAGCCCTGGTTAGCCTAAGCCCAGATTCGACCACCATGCGCTGGAACGCAATCGGGGTCAAGGAATTGACTCAGTCCGACACGGGGCCGTACCTTTAAAATTACTATGTGGGAGTCTTGGTCGACTTGAGTATCTGACCACCATGCGCTGGATGGCAACCATGGTCGACTCAATTTGGCACAAGGCAGCACCCCCTGAAAGATTGAACACCTAACCCCATGCCGAAAGGGGCAACAAGGCGCAATGGTGTAAGATGGCTCATTATGCACTTGTGATAACGAGAAGGTGAGTCAATCGCAAACATCGGTAACTACAGGCCGTGGGCCACGCAGCGTGTGTGCGCATGCATGGGATGGTAGCTGGATGGGGTGGCCACCCCTCCCAGCATATAACGAGCTCGGCATAGGTTCATAACAACTAAAAGACTCTTGAAACAATAATGGGGATTTTATAGACTTGTTTCATTCAGTTATGCGGCTTAGTGGTTTTATCACTAATTCGGAATTGCCTCCGCAGGTGAGCAGTTTTGGACTGAAGAATAAAAGTGACTTAGGTTGGTGAATTGATAATAAAAATTGGAATTCCTTATTATTCTCTTGTGTTATAAATGTGGCTATGGGAAAGGGTCTAAGACTCTGGGATGGTTACTTTATATTTTAGAGAACATGATTTATTATTATGATTTATATTATGTATTGCCAGACTTATTAGCTGTTTTTTTCAATTCATGTTCTGGAATATTATGGTTACATCGATTATATTTTTAGGTAACACCCGGTCCGGTTCAGGCGGGTCATTACAAAATGAAAGAGAACTCCCTCATATCAATTAGTTAGCGGATGATTATCATGAATAACTGAATTTGCACTTGACCCATTCTTGGGTTGCCTCCCAAGAAGTGCTTGGTTTAACGTCTACAGCCAGACGTCTGTTCCTCATTCTTTATTTAATGTGATGGAGGACTTCCAAAGTTGCTCCCCTTCATAGTAGTGTTTTAGTCTACATCCATTGACTTTAAATGATCGATCCCCTTGTTCAGTCTTAATTTCAATTGCATCGTGTGGAAAAACTGTTTGCACTATGTAAGGACCAGACCATCTTGATTTCAATTTTCCTTTGAAAATTTTCAATCTTGAGTCATATAACAATACCTTTTGTCCAAGAGAAAATGGTTTAGAAGCAATTCATTTGATCATGCCATGCTTTGGATTTTTCCTTATAGATCTTGGCATTTTCATAAGAAGCTCTCCTAATTTCTTCTAATTCAATAAGTTGTTGTAGTCTCATTTTTCCACATGCTTCCAAGTCAAAATTTAATTCCTTAATGGCCCAAAAAGCTTTATGCTCTAATTCTAGGGGAAGATGACAAGCCTTTCCAAACACTAATCGATAAGGGGACATGCCAATTGGTGTCTTGAAAGCTGTTCTATAAGCCCATAGAGCATCATCTAACCGAATAGACCAATCCTTTCTATTACCTTTTACTACCTTCTCTAGAATTTTAAGAATCTCTTGATTGGATACTTCAGCCTGGCCATTAGTTTGTGGATGGTAAGTGGTGGCAACCTTATGTTTCACTCCATACTTAGCCAATAAAGCTTCAAATTGCTTATTGCAAAAGTGAGACCCTCCATCACTAATGATTGCCCGAGGTGTACCAAATCTGGTAAAGATATTCTTCTTTAAAAACTTAACCACCACCTTGGCATCATTCGAAGGTAAAGCTACTGCTTCAACCCATTTAGAAACATAATCGACAGCTAAAAGAATATAAGTGTTAGAGTTTGATGGAGGAAAAGGACCCATAAAATCTATACCCCATACATCAAATAATTCCACTTCAAGAATAGAGTTGAGAGGCATTTCGTTTTTCCTTGACAGATTTCCAGCCCTTTGACAGCGATCACATCTCTCAATAAAATATCTTGCATCTTTAAATAGTGTAGGCCAAAATAATCCCGATTGGAGAACTTTCATCGCTGTCCTAGTACTTCCAAAGTGCCTGCCATAATCTGTTGAGTGACAATGATGAAGTATGGACTCCATTTCATCTTTTGGTACACATCTTCTTATCATCCCATCAGCACATTGCTTGAAGAGAAGAGGGTCATCCCAAAAATATGACTTAGCCTCATGAAGAAATCGTTTCTTTTGTTGAAAGTTCAAGTCCGGTGGCATCTTCCTACTCACCAAGTAATTCGCTAAATCAGCAAACCATGGGACAACACCACTTGTCAATGGCCAATATATTTTCATCAGGGAAAACCTCATTCACGGGTGGATCATCCTTAACGTTGTGTGTTTTGCTCAACCAAGAAAGGTGGTCTGCTACAACATTCTCGCTTCCTTTCCTGTCCTTAATCTCGACATCAAATTCTTGCAATAAAAGAACCCAACGGATTAGCCTAGGTTTGGAATCCTTCTTAGACAAAAGGTATTTTAGAGCAGCATGATCAGTATATACAATAACCTTTGAACTTAGCAAATATGATCTAAACTTATCAACAACATGCACTACTGCTAACAACTCTTTTTCAGTTGTAGTATAATTGCATTGTGTATCATTCAATGTCTTACTAATGTAGTAGATAACATAAAAAAATGTGCCCTTCCTTTGGCCTAATACAACACCTATTGCATGGTCACTGGCATCACACATTAATTCAAAAGGTCGTGACCAATCCAGTGCAATCACAATGGGAGCTGAAATCAATTTTTGTTTCAAAGTCTCAAAAGCTTTCAAACATGCATCATCAAAATAAAAAATTGCATCTTTTTCTAGTAAAGCACATAAAGGTTTTGAGATCTGAGAAAAATCCTTTATAAACCGTCTGTAGAATCCCGCATGTCCTAGAAAACTTCTAATTTCTTTCACCGATGTAGGAGGTGGGAGCTTCTCTATAGCTACAACTTTTGCCTTGTCTACTTCAAGTCCTTGGCATGAAACTTTATGTCCCAAAACTATTCCTTCATGTACCATAAAATGACATTTTTCCCAATTAAGAACAAGATTAGTGTCTTGACAACGTTTAAGAACACAAGATAAAATAGATAAGCAGTCATCAAAAATCTCTCCAAAAATAGTAAAGTCATCCATAAATACTTCTAGGCCATGTTCAATCATATCAGTAAAGATGGCCATCATGCATCTCTGAAATGTAGCGGGAGCGTTACACAAGCCAAAGGGCATTCGCCGAAAAGCAAAAGTGCCATAAGGACAAGTGAACGTCGTCTTCTCTTGATCCTCGGGTGCAATGGTAATCTGATTGTAACCTGAATATCCATCAAGAAAACAAAAGTAAGCATTCCCAGCTAATCTATCAAGCATTTGATCAATAAAAGGAAGAGGAAAGTGATCTTTTTTTGTAGCCTTGTTGAGCTTCCTATAGTCCATGCACACACGCCATCCCGTGATGGTTCTTGTAGAAATCAGTTCATCTCTTTCATTCTTTACCACAGTTATACCTCCTTTCTTTGGTACACATTGTACTGGACTTACCCAAGTACTATCAGCAATGGGATATATCACTCTGGCATCCAACCACTTAATAATTTCCTTCTTGACCACTTCTTTCATGTTGGGGTTGAGTCGTCGTTGGTGCTCTACAGTTGGACTGCATCCATCCACTAAGTTGATCCTATGCATACAAAAGGATGGATCGATGCCTTTTATGTCTGCTATAGTCCAAGCAATAGCTGACTTGTGATCCTTTAGTATTCTAATCAACTTCTCTTCCTGCAACATAGTTAGCTCTGAAGAAATAATAACAGGAAGAGTGTCATTAGGCCCTAAGAAAGTATACTTGAGATGTTTTGGAAGTTGCTTTAGCTCCAAAATAGGTGGTACTTCAACTGATGGCAGCAATCTGTAGAATGGTAGATCTAAGGTTTCCACAACTCTGAATCTCCTAGGCAAGATTTGTTGTGAATCTAATACTTTAACCATCTCTTCCACATCAGTATCATCTTCACAAAGAGAATTTATGGCCTTATGTAATGAATCACTCAATTGATCCCCTTTGTACATTATTTTATCAAATAGTTCAATTCTAGAACAATCATATGTTTCATCTAGGCAATTCATGGATTTAAAGATGTTATATGTGACATAATCGTTGTTTACCCTAAGTGTAAGTTTTCCAGCAGCTACATCGATCAGTGTTCTCCCAGTTGCTAAGAAACCTCTCCCGACAATGAGTGGTATATCGTCATTCCTTCCTTCCATTTCAAGCACCACAAAATCTGTAGGAAAGATAAACTTGTCAACCTTTATTAAAACATCTTCAATGACTCCTTTAGGATATACCAATGACCGGTCAGCCAACTGGAGTGTGATGTTGGTAGGAGCAATATCCTTGATTCCTAACCTTTTGAAAATAGAAAAAGGCATAAGATTAATGCTAGAACCTAAGTCACATAAAGCATTACAATGAACATTTCCTCCAATTGAACATGGAATCACAAATTTGCCCAGGTCTTTCATCTTAGGAGGTAGTTTTCTTTGGAGGACAGCACTACATTCCTCTGTCATGGCCACAACTTCATTGTCATATACTCTCCTTTTCTTTGCTAAAATATCCTTCAAGTATTTTACATAACTAGGCATTTGTTCAAGTGCTTTAGCAAAAGGTATGTTAATTTGTAATTTCTTAAATATATCAAGAAATTTTTTGAAATATTTTTCATCACTTTGTTTCACTCAATCTAGAAGGAAATGGTACCTTTTTTTCGACCTCTTCTATATGTACCTCATCTTTCTCTTTCCCTTTTCTTCTGAGTAAGCTAACCAATGTATTGGGTTCATGTTCGTTGTTTGGCTTTTCATCTTTTTCCTTAACTTCATTGGGCTGAACTGGTTCTTGTAAAGTAATACCACTCTTGGTTGTTACAGCTTTGCAATGCTCTTGACCGTCTTTCCTTGGTTGTTCTAGTTGGCTTGGAAGTACACCCTTGGGTCGCTCACTTGGTTCCTTGTTTAATTGCAACACAACTTGTTGCATAAACTGTTGTTGTTGTTGTTGTTGATTATGCATGAATTGTTGCATAGTTTGTTGCATAGAATTGAACATTTGGATCAAATCCGGTTGTTGTGGCTGAAAAGGAAGTGAAGGAGGTCAAGAATGTTGTGATGGTGGTGGTGGATTATTGGGGATAGCAGCCGATTGTGGATAATTATTCCATGAAAAGTTGGGGTTATTACGCCAACCCGCATTGTAGGTATTGGAATAGGGATTGTTGTTCCTATTAAAGTTGCCTATGTAGTTAAATTGATCTGCTGCACATTGACTTGTAGAATGTCCTTGTCCATACCATTCACACCTTGGCTCCACAACCTTAACATGTCCCTGCATATTAATATTTTGAACTTGATTAGCTATAGCACTAAGCTAAGCAGATAAAGTAGTAAGTGCATTTAATTCTAAAACTCCAGTAATCCTCCTTGGGTGCCTTTCTTGTGTTGCATGGTGGTTGCTAGGAACCATTAATTCTAGCCAGTTGAAAAGCTTCATGAGGGTTCTTCCTAAGAAACGATCCATTGGCCGCCGCATCAACTTTGTTCTTTGTTTGCCCCAACAACCTGTTATAGAAAGTTTGCAGTTGCATCCATCTTTCTATACCGTGGTTGGGACACTTTTTCAACAATTCTTTAAATCTTTCTCATGCCTCAAAGAGAGAGTCACCATCAAACTGCAAAAAAGATAAAATTCGTTACGTAATCTAGTAGTTTTAGAAGGAGGAAAATATTTTAACAAAAATTTCTTAGACAATTCATCCTAAGTGGTAATTGAATCTAATGATGACAACCACTCTTTCGCACTTCCTATTAATGAGAATGGAAATAAGCAAAGGCGAAGAGCGTCACCAAAGACACCAGGTTTCTTATACATATTGCAAACTGATAGGATAATCAATGATATGCCTATTAGGATATTCAGTAGGTGATCCGCTAAATTGTCGTATAGTTTGTAACATGTTAAATAAAATTGGTTTAAGCTAAAAGTGGGTCGCATCAACCGATGGTGCAATAATACTAGGTTGTAACCCTCTTCAAAAGGTACAACCCAATCTTGAATTGCCCTATTGTCATCATTGGCTACTGCTACAATTGGTGGAAGTGGAGGCATTTGTTGTTGTTGTGGGTCCATGGCTTCTTCTTCTATTGCTTCTTGTGCTCTTATTTGAGCGGCACGCAAGTTTCTCAAAGTCCTTTCAATCTCTGGATCACAAGAAAACAAGGGTGACTGCACTAATCGATGTATAAACAAATGATAATAAGGAAGAAGACAATGATATAGTATTTTCTTTTTATTTTCTTAAAACAAATCACACAATAAAATCTAAAAATAAAAGAAAAAGGCTCAAAATCCTATTCCTAAATTAACTAAGAAAATTTGATCTCCCTGGCAACAGCGCCAAAAACTTGATCGATTAATTTCAATGACGTGCAAGTATACACGATTGAAATAAGTAATATAATGATAAATTTAAATATCATCCCACAGAGAGATGAATTTCCTTAAATTAATTAAAGCAAATGATATTAAGAACAGAAAAAATAATCAACTTAACTAAATCTAAGTAATAACTTTAAATTAAAGAAAGAGTTATAAGGATAAAACTTATCTAGAGTCGAATTTCCCTTGACATGAATTTAATATTCATCAAATCTTACTCTTATCTTTTCTTCGGATTGTCGATCTAGGATAATTATATGACATGGTGGCTCCCACTCCTTCATGCTTCTATTATTTTACCTCAATTTCTACCTCACAATGATAATTGATTAATCAACAAAATAATGCATTAAGATTTGCCTTACAACCGCATACGGTGTTGTGTATCTTCCGACCACAACAACAAGCAAGTCAAAAGACTCATCGTATGATGAATTATCAATGACTAGTCTAATTAATTTCTCCTGAAATCTAATTAAATTTTATGATCTAAGAAATAGCCAATCAATCTATTCTTAGCATTAAGAACCTGATAATTCAAACAATCCAATGGAATAAAAGAGTAAGAGGTTGAAATGAATTCAATTAAACCATGTTAAGTTCCATTCTTCTCTAGAACGAAATAAAAAACTACTTCATAATAAACATAGAAAACAGTATAAATAAGAAACTAATTTTCATTATGAAAGGGAAAGAAATTACAATAACTTGAAATATTTCTTTTACTAAACTCCTAAGCCAAGAGTTGAGATATCAAACAACAAATGACCACCCTTTTAAAAAGAAGATGGGATACAAGAATTCAAGGAGGGACTCCACAACTCGATTTGGTCTAGTTGATTATGATGTCCGATGAAATTTCCAACTATTTGACATACTTAAATGCAGCCAAAACAATGTACATCCATCTTTATTGAACTTTGTCAACACCATAAATTGTAGCCATTGGGTGGCCATGACCTTTCAATTCTAAAGCTTAATTTATTTCACATTTTTCTGCATTAAAACTACAAAATTAAGCATATCTCGTAAAATATTAATTAAATAGAATATAACGAGAAATATCACCTAATTAATAATACTTATACCTGAGAAATACAAAATCACATTAAAAATATGGGTAAATATTGTATACTTTAAATACTTAACACTTGGTCGTTTTCTTTTTGTACTACATAGATCTACAAGTTATATGTTGAATATATCGGCTGATTTGGCATGGATGATCATGAAAAGGTCTAAAATTAGATTAAAGGTAGCAGCTTTCAAGGCTTTAGTGGCTTGATCATCATTTTACCCAATTTTTACTACTTGTTGTAGTCTTTATTTCATGACCTACGTAATACTCATCTGTTATTCTTGATATTGGAAACATCTCATAAATTTTCCAACATAAAATGACCTTAATTAGGGACTGAACAAATTTATTAAACCATAGTGTGTACGTGTTCTATTCTGCTCTATTTGTCTATATTTTGTGTTGAGCTAGATGGTAGGTTTATTATATGACCACATAAAATCCATAAAAATTATATAATAATTCACTAAGTGTATACTAAAAATGTATAAATTTTAAAATTAAACAATATTCATTGTTATGGATTAAATTGTTTGGATTGTTGGACTGCACAAGAACTAGGTTCATAATCCAGTTTCTATGATTTCAATTGAAATATCTATGGAGACTATAACCCTTTGTTGAAAAAATATTAAGTAAATTATATAGTTTAATAAGTATCCTAATAATGTCTCTGTAAACTTTCAGAGCATTTGGGTAAGAAGGTAATTCAGTAAAGTTTTCTAATTCTGCCCTGGTTGGGTAAATTACAGAAATCACTAAATCAGCATTCAAGATTAGAAAAATAAAGCTCGTGCTTCCCTTCCCTAGCTGCTTCCCTTCCCTAGAAATCTAAATGGAAGCATAAAGCTCATGCTTTACAGCAACTATCCACGTCCAAACTCTGTTCTGTACCAAGACACGACTCCTGGCTAGCAGCACCGCTGGGACTGCAAGGTGATCTCCGTCCAGCCAGCAGCACCACCGGGAACTCTTCCCTGCTCCATGCACGACAACCCAACATCAAGGCCAAGCGCGGTGAGCGTGCACGGCATGAGCCTTGGCAGGCGAACTAGTATAGGTGTTTTGAATCAGCATTCATCCTTGAAATTTGACCCACAAACTGCTATAACTCCACCACCCATCAGCAGCAAGGTTCCAAGCGAGCCATCCCTTCGACCCAGCAGCCAGAGAGGTCGTCGGGGTTGTGAGCAGCTGCTTTGTAATTGTTTACAATTGCCCATCCTTGCCCAAATTCTTGCACTCATCGGCCATGGTGAATTTCAGTTTACCATTTAGTTTTAGTTGTTTATTGTTGATTTCAGACTTTATTTCTCATGTTTATCAAGCTTATTATCAATTAAAAAGAATATGCATGAAAGAAAATTAAGAAGAGGGAGATATGAAGGATACCCAAGCAAAGAGGAAGAAGTCAGCACGAGTAAGGAGGAGAAGAAAATGCGAATGAAGGCTAGGGTAAGGAGGATGTCCCTTATAAAAATAAAATGAAATGACAGTTAGGGTATGTGAAAACACCCCAACACTAGCATTTCGTTTAACTAGGTAAATAATAAAATGGGTAAATAATTAACCAGGAAGAATTGACCAAGTAGAGAATATAATACGTTCGGTCCTTCCTAGACTGTGTCGAATATATATATATATATATATATATTCAGTCTTTACAGGCTTTGCCTCTTCTTCTATCCCGGTGTGATCTGATTATGATTGGATTCCATCTTTTATTAGGTTACGTAAGTTGAGCTCATCAATTTAGGACGTAGGGCTCATCCATGTTTGTGGATCTCTCTTGCTCTACCCTTATGTTTGGCTCTTAAGTGTCACGTTTAATTGCATTTAAAACGATAGGACAATGTCGACAACATTTTTATCAGATCCCTCTGACACTGGGTCATTTAGGTCCATTTTGTCGTAAGTTTAATAAAACTACACGGATGATATCCCTTTTTGGTTTTTGAACTGAAGCTCTAGAAATGTATGATACAAGCCTCTTCCCTAAGCCTATTATATAAGTACGTGTATTTTTAGGGATTTGACGAATAAGAGAATGAGAAGTTTGGAGATATGCAGATTGCACTATTACCCCTTCTACCCTTAAGTGGTGCAATGTACGTAGGGTATTGCGAATGCATCGCATTTCCAAAAATTGTGGGACATTGGCTTCGAGCCACATGTGTAAAACCCGTGACTCGAGTCAGAATTTTACGGGAGTGAACCAGTCGGTTCAACCGTCGGTTCGAGTCGAGTCAGCTTCATGGACCGGGAGCTGAGTTGAGCCCAACTGTGAGTTATGAGCGATGAGGGTCATGTATGCTCAAGTGTACGATGATAACGTCTAAAAGATGATGAAAAATGGGTTATCAAGTATATGGAGGTATGCAGTATTGATTGTTATTTTTATTTGATCGTAGAATAGTTTTATGCCGAATAACACATTAGGACGCGTTGGATTATATTCAGGTGGGTTATTAGTTATAGAGCATATCATTTGGATGTTGTTGTGTTTGTTTTATTTTATGAGATATTTCCATATCTTTATAGATTTTTTTAGAATTTATTACGAACTAGTTATTATTTTAACTCGAGTAGGAATAGAGTCAATACTTATTTACTAGTCTGCCATTGAGGGTATTTTTCTCCCTCCTGACACTTACCCTCCCAAAACCCTCGCTGCTGTGTGTTGCCGCCGCCAACGCCGCAGTGCCACCGATCGACGCCGCTCCGCTTGCCGCGCCATCGCCGTACAACCCCGACCAACCCCGGCCACTAATCGCCTGCCGGCGTGCTGCCGCAATGCCACGAAGCCGCCTCAGCTGTCGCCACTCCGGGCTGGATTCCGCCCCCGTTCGGTCACCGTCACCGCCGTTGTGACCACCAGTCTCACCCACTCGCCGTTGCCGACGTTTCCCCCACCATCCCGAGTGCCGTCGAGGCCGGCCGCAGCCCTGATCGGAGCACGTCGCCGCCGCCACCCATTTTCGACGCCGCCGCTGACCGCCATCGCCACCCCGACTACCTTGTTTGACACCACCATTGGACCAAACTCGTCGAGCTGGTGCCGATAGACCCCCTGATTGCCCCGTCCCGAATCATCGCCGGAAAACTGTCAGAATCCGCCGAAAAACCGCCAGAACCACCTGAAAATTAGATTCGTGGGAAATTTGCCGGATCATCCACCAAACACACCCGGTCCAATCTGATCGGACTTCGGACGCCGCTAGATGCCAAATTCGAGTTTTGAGCCATGAAACAGAAACCCTAGCCGTCGCCGATTTTTGGCGACGCGATGTATAATTTATTTTAACTTAATTATTTGAAAGTATTGATTATTAGAATTGCATCCTAGGATTGGTGAATTGTGTGTTATAATAATCTATATAAATGTAGATTTGATTAAGGATAAAATATGAAATTTGTTTGATTGAGTGGTGTTAAAAATGGAGGCTAAGAAACTAATTAGGGTAACTAGGTAATGATCATGATCTAATGCAAACTAGCCTAAGTAGACTTGCTAGAATTGATATAGGTTGATGTGTGTTGATTGATGCGTGATTGTGTTGATTGTGTGTGCATGCTATAGGATGTGTGATTCATCATGCGGGCGTTAGTTTTTAGCTTGATTGTGTAGGTACGATGTAGGAGCTCGCCGCCTAGGCGCATGGACCAGTTTGGAGCTTCTACCAGGTCCGTTTAGGACTCGTTCTCTATTTTTTATGCTACTCTATTGTGTATTGATTTATCATGTGCAGGACGAGTTAAGTGGCGTTTTATCGGATCCCACTTAACTCGGGCAATTTAGCCAACAGTTTTTCAGATTAATAACCCTCGAGGATGAGATCCCTCGAGTTTGTTTTCGAACTTCAGATCCAGCTCACGATGCCTTCGAGCCTATTGTATAAATCCCAACCTAGACCTATATATATGTATAGTTTTCACGTTTTCAGTGAGAGATTGAATGAGGGAAATCCGACTACCGTGCTATGCGAGCGGGCACGTGTGAGCCGATAGTGGGCTCTGGAATGGTGTGCGGGCTGTTTCATTCCCGAGGGATCCTGACAACTCCACCTTTGAGTTTGTGGTGTAACGTATAATGATGATGTGTTAATGCTATGTGAATGATAATTTAGATGTGTTTGTTTGGATGAATTGCCTGTTATGAAATGAACAGATAGATGTGAATGAGCAGGGAGCCTTGGGTTCAGCCTTGGCTTAGATGAAAACAAATGAGATAATAATGGAATGCCGCGGTAGATTGTTATGTTTTGTCGTATTTTGATAAAATATTTATATACCTTTGTTGTGGACAGGTTGGCCCTTATTGCACTTTTAGGGGAACCTCTGTCCGTTTTTACGTAGTAGTATATATTTTCTTTTAGTTTCTCATTTATTGTTTTGTCTTGTTTTTGCTTGTACATCATAGCATGCATGTAGGACCGTGTTAGAACCCAAATGTTCCCATTCATGTATTTCATGTTTGCATCTCCATCTTGAGATGCCGAGGGCAGATCCGGGTCGGCTTAACCGCAATAGATTAGCGAACGGTTCGGTCGCCAGTGACATTTCCAGGTCGGTTCACGGGTGAGCCGAAACGGGGTGTTACAACATGGGTACCATAGCGGGTGATATATGGAAGATGTGACGGCATAAGCGATATATATATATATATATATATATATATATATATATATATATATATATTTTTATATATGTAAGATGCCTCTTTGTAGGCAATTATGGTATGATATGTGGCCACATCAGCCTTTGCTTACCACCCTATATGATTGTAGAAGTTTCTACAACTTTTCGTAGGTATTTAAATACCCATTTGCAAGTAATGTTATATTCCTAGTCTCTATATGACCAATAATCAATTCCTTGATTACTGACATTTTTCTCTAATATATGTAGGTGAATAGTCTTTGGACTGGCATAGGCGGACGGATCAAAATGCTCGTGGCAGGATATTTTGTGCTATATTTGTATTAATTATTTAATTGATGTAATTTGAAATTGGGATGTAGTATGTTACGGAATAAGCCATGAAGTTATATGAACGTGTATGATTCGGGATAAGTTAATTGATTATTGTTGTGCACGGGTGTTTTATATATCATTACATTATTATTGTGAGGGAGACACACTTTGGAGCACTCTAACCATCGTCTGCAAGGTATAAGCCTCAAAGTCCCGGAACACGATGAGCTTACTAGGTACGTGAAACATATTTGTTGTAACTGTATGTATGTGATAAAGAAATGTAGGTAGGATGAGCAAGCGGTTCACACACACTTGAAAACCCATATGAAGTCGGGGTGTTAAGGTTTGATGTTCTGGCAACCGATGATGTTGTGTTTAATTATTTTATAATTTTCTCGCACATGTCGGGTATGTAGAATAGGTAACCATGACCACTTTTTAAAATCTTCACATTCATCTACATGTAAGAAATTAAAAAATATAATGTATTACTTGAACTAAGTAGTAAGAAAATGTTCATGTCAAAGTATGTAACCTCAAAACTGAAGTGAGGGCGTGCCTCTACTGCAATTGAGAGTGATCATTAGTATGTTTAAAGTCACGACTCATAATCGCATTGAAGGTTTTGCCTCCCTTGCAGTTAGGGGTGATCATATTAGATCCTTAAATTTAAGAGTCTCTCTATCTAGTATGAATAAGCATGTATATGTGATGAAACCCTATTAGGTTGCCCATCTTAAGCCTCCTCGAGGGTTGAGATCTACTTTAGTAAAATTTGTATGAAAGTAGTCGAATGAAATAGTTTTTTAATTTATAATATCAAGCTTTTCTTAACTCTTAGGCCAAAAAATGGGGGTGTTAGAGCTAAATTCAAAAATTATATTATAGCCCACAAATAATGTAGATACTTATGTCGAATAATAAGTAAATATTGGATTATAATAAGTTTATTATGGTAGGGAAGACCAATTAAAGAATAAAAAATTCATTAAAAAGAAAGTGATATACAAATACAAGAGAAAATTGAATGTATACACACTTGTATACCCAAACCATCAATGGGAATAATTTTGGGAGAGATATGAAATTAATTATTAAAAGCATCATTAAATAATAGAGATATATAAAAAGCATGCACTTATTTATATATAAACAGAATATAAAAGAAATAGGCAATAAAAAACCTAACTAGGCATATCAAATTAAATTAAAGCCTATGATCATAATGAAATAAAAAATTATGAAATATTTTAATAAAATATTGGATAAGAAAATAGACCACTTGGATATAGTATATATACCATGAACAATTAATTGACAAGCACTATTTTTTGTCAGAAAATATTAAATAAGTGTATAGTCAGCTATTTGAAGGAAAAAAGAAATTGGTCAATGTTTATGTCCACGACTGAACACTATGTCGTCCACTCATATTTGATTGGACAGTTTATAGAGAAACGATATTTAATTGGACAATTTATTTACAAACCGTATTTAACGAACTGTTTATCGACAAACCATAAATTATATGGACAAACTTTAACAATATGTCTAAGTCCAAATCCATTAAAAAGGTTGGTTGTACAATTTTTTTTAAATGGACAACGTGCTAGAATTGAACCTCATCCACAAACGTGTAAGTTTAATAGCCAAGCCAATAATAATTTAGTCCAAGGTTAAAAAAATACAAATCCATGATTAATATTATAATATATATATATATATATATATATGTTAATAACATGTTATAAACTTATAAAACCCTAGGGAGAGAACCCGAAGGTGGCAGCGGTACCGCAGGCAGCAAATGAGCAGACTTTTCCTTTTAAAAGTTATGTAACGTCCTTCCCAGATCTGTTTCCCGACGGGTTTTTTTTATATTTTTGTACTAAAAGTTGTGAATTTTTCTATCACTTACTCTGATGGATCACCGTTTCTCCTAGTCTCAAGTATGATCATAATTAAAAACACGTTAATTAAAATAATTAACACAAAAAAGAGTTGTAAAATCCTGGCTTTGTACTTAACTATTTTAGTTTTGGTTCAATCGTGACCCTGAATTGAGCTACTTGTTCAGCCCTTTTGCCGCATATTTATATGTATATATATATATATATATATATATATATATATATATATATATATATATATATATATGAGTTGCCCTGCTGAACGCTATATGCACAAATTTTTATATTTGGTTCGGTCAAGTCGAGTCTAGTTAGGCCTTAAGAACGAGTCCCATGTATCTCGTTACTTTTTGTGTGTTGTGGTCATGTTTGTTTCGGTTGTTTTCGGTCGAAAAAAAAAACCTAAAATGATGAAAATGAGGACCAGACATAAAAGGCGTCATGTGAACGCCCTCACATGTAGACAAAGTTTAAATTTAATGCTCAAGTTCAGACCACAAACTCTAAGGCGCCCTCACAGCGCCGTCATGCCCATAATTTTTATTTTGGGAAATTTTTCCATGTTGTATTATTTATTTACTTTATAAACTACCAAATCATTTCCCATTTTCTTAAAAAAATATAAATCGCAACACACCTTTTAGGTGTGGCACCCATTCCTATGACATTACCAAGCCAACTACCCTCTACTTTTATGAAACCCCACCCTTATCATCACCTTTCCAGTCCAACCTAACTACTCCACTCACCCTCAACGTCCCTCTCCTTCTCCCAACCTTCTTCTTCACTCTTTGAGCTCTCTCTAGCCATCCTTTGCCTTCCAAAATATTATTCTTTCTAGGGTTTAAAACTTAGAGTGCGAAAACTCAAAGTAACCTCCCCTTGAACCGTTAAAGGTATGTTCTTTCCCCAGTTTTGGTTGATAATTCTTGTTTTGGTTGCTGTTTTGTGCATGGATGTTATTTTTTGCATTTTTATTGAATTTTTACCTTGTATAAATGCCTCTTAAAGAATTTTGAGAGGTGGTTTCATATTGTTCTCATGTGTAGATATATAGTTATGATTTTTGTATCACCTGTGTGTCCAGATCTGCACTAGTTAAGCATAAAATTTATAAATCATGTTTTAGATGTCGGATTTGTATGATCTTGGTCCATTTGTTTTCACATGACATATATCTACAAGTTATATGTTGAGCATGTCTACTGATTTGGTATGGATGATCATGAAAAGGTCCAACATTGGATGAATGGTGGCAGCTTTCAAGGTTCCGGTGACCTAATAGCCCATTTCCCAATTTTTACACCTTGATATGATTTTAATTTCATTATATATCTTATTATTATTTGTTAACCATGTTGTGATCTTAATATCATAAATTTACGTACTAAAATTACCTCAACTATGGCCTGAACAAAATTAATGAAACATTGTGCACATCTGTTGTGTTCTATGTTGACTGTCTGTGTTGTGTGTTTAGTTAAATGTTTGGCTAATAAATAGATCATATAAAAATATATGAAAAATTAAATAATAAATCAATAATTTTTTTTCATAACCCTGAAAATTTTTAATTGAAACAAAATTCATTCTAATGGTTAATTGGATCGGATTTGTGGAGTACACAGGAACTAAGTTCATAATTCTGTTTTTATGATTTCAATTGAAAAACCTGTGCAAAATATATTTATCGATGGGAAAATTGTATAATAAATTAAATAGTTTATTAAGTTTTCGAATATTGTCTCTATAAATTTTCAGAGCATTTGGGTATGTAACTAATTCAGTAGAATTCTCTAATTCTACCCTTGTTGGCTAAATTATAGAAATCACTAAATTAGAAATCAAGAATAAGAAGATTACCTAGGTCCAACTAGTAGAAAATTGGAGCTGAAATATTAATAGACTAAACTTTCAAGTGTTGTATAACTATTACAATTGACCAAAGTTTATTTTGACTTCTCAGGCCCATGGGCCAAAATTTTGAAGTTTGTTATACAATGATGGGGGTACTTTTCATAGAACATTAATCCTACATTAATTAACCTCAATCAATGTGATAATCCACATATTATCACTTATTAATATTTATGATAGACCCTTAGGGGTGTCTAGGACTAGGGGTTCAAATTTCAGCTTAATCGGATACCATTTGGTCTATCCAAAAATCGTCTGATTAAGTTCGATGATAAAACACTAAGTACAAAATCATGCACTAAGTAGAATTGTAACCCCAAACCTTAAATTAAACTACCAATGAGGTTTAACGTATCACTAAGAAAAATAAGTAAATTAATTAAGTTTTACATTTTGTACATGTAAAACCCGCGATTCGAGTAAGGGTTTTATATTCAGAATCGATCCGTTCGGTCATTATTTTCGAGTCAAGTATCTTTGAGAACACGTGTACTGAGCTAACGCCAGTCGCGTAAATGAGCTATGAGGGTCATGCGTACCTAAGTATATGATGATAACGTCATGAACATAGCAGCAAAGAATGAGTTATCAGAAAATATTAGAGTATGCAAGTTATTTTTTATTATTTTTATGTATAGTGGATCGTAGAATTAGTTTAGGACGCTTACCACGTTAGGATGTGTTATGGGTAGTTGGGTGGGTTGTTAGTTATAGAACATGCCATTATAATGTTGTGATGTTTGTTTTATTTTATGGGATTTTTTGATTTTTCTGGACTTTTTAAGATTTACGATGACTTAGTTATTATTCTTGACTCAAGACGGAGTCGAGTCAAGCCTTATTTACGAGTTTGCCACCAAACACCCCGACCTTTTCTTCTACCTCACCCAAACCCTTGCCCCGAAGCCACCCCATGTGTGCCACCGCTGCTGCCGTGGACACCAACCTACCGCAGATCGGCGCCACCTAACCCTGCCACAGCGTTGGCATGCCGCCCCGACTAGGCCCGGCCACCATCTGGCTGCCACAACGTGAGGAAGTCGCACCTTTGCGCCGTGCTTCCATAGCCGATCCCATCGCGGGTGACCGTTGCCGCCATTATCGGGTGGTCGCCTCAACACCCTCGAACCTCTAGTGACCTTCCCCGACCAGATCGGAACCCATCGCCGTCCAGGTCGGCCGGATTTCTTCACCCATTGCCACCGCCCCTGTTTTAGCCATTTTCTGGCGAGCCGCAGCCTTCGTCAACCACATCGACGTCGTAGATGCGCCGGTGTAAAACCCACGATTTGAGTCAGGGTTTTATATTCAGAACCGGTCAGTTTGACTGTTATTTTTGAGTCGAGTTATATTCAGAATACATGTACTCAGCCAACGCCAGTCGCGTGTATGAGCTATGAGGGTCATGCTTACCCAAGTAGACGATGATAACGTCATGAACACAGTAGAACAGAATGAGTTATCAGAATATATGAGAGTATGCTAGTTATTTTTTTATTATTTTTATATATAGTGGATCGTAGAATTAGTTTTAGGTCGTTGAGCGTGTTAGGACGCATTACGGGCAGTTTGGCTGGGTTGATAGTTCTAGAGCATATCATTATGATGTTTTGGTATTTGTTTGATTTTATGGGAAATTTCCAGATTTTTATGGATTTTTTTAAGGATTTACAACGACTTAATTAATATTCTTGACTTGAGCCGGAGACGAGTCAAATAATATTTACAAGTTTGCCACCAGCCCTTTTCTTCCCTCCCAACGCCTTCTTCCCCAAACCCTCGCCCCAACGCTACCCCCATGCAGTGTCGCCGCCGCTACCATGGACGCGACCCTGCTGCAGATCGGCACAGCCTAGCCTCGCCACGGCGTTGGCGTGCCGCCCCGACCAGGCTTAGCCACCATCTAGTCGCCGCGATGCGAGGAAGCCGTGCCTTTGAGTCACGCTTCCATCGCTGATCGCACCACTGGCGACTGTCACCGCCATGATCGGGTGGTCGCCTTGACACCCTCAACCACCCAGCGACCTTTCTTGACCGGAGCGGGGGCCGTCGCTGCCCAGGCCAGCCGGATTTCTTCACCCATTGCCGCCACTCTGTTTTAGGCATTTTCCGGCGAGCCACCACCTCCGTTGGCCATGTCGATGTCGTAGATGTGTCGGGCACACCGATCCGGTTCCAATGGTACCCAATACCATTGCTTTCTAGCTAGTAGACGCCATCAGCGGTTGTCGCCGGTAAACTGCCGAAACCCGCCGAAAAACCGGAATTACTGGAATTCACCGGATCTTCTGTGGAGCTCACCTAGTCGAACCCAATTGAATTTTGGATGCTAAAGAGCACCGAATTTGAGCTTCAAGACACACGACGGAACCTTAGCCGTCGCCGATTGCCGACGACGTGAGGTATAATTACCTCTGATTTGATTATTTAAAATTGATGATGATTGTTAGTATAGCATATTAGAATTGAGTAGTTGTCATGATGAATGCCAAACTATGAATGAAGTAAAGATGTGCATGATGTGATTAACAGGGAATGAAGGTTAAGTGATCTAATGAAGTAAAGAAAATTTGAGCATTATAATCGAGTACAACGTAACGTAGGAAATATAATAAAATTGGTGTTAATAGGATAAGTTGGAATTACTTTCACATTTATAATTATGATTATTATGGTTGATGTTTGTATTATGAGTGTGATTGATCATGATGAATTTGATTCATCATTTAGTTAGTGGGCGTTAGTATTTAGTTTTGATGTGTAGGTATGGAGTAGAAGCTCACTGCCTAGGCGCGATGACACACTTGGAGCTTCAACCAGGTCGGTTTGTGACTTGTCTCTATTTTACACTCTTCTATTGTATGTTTATTTTATTATCTGCATGACGGGTTAAGTGGCATTTTATCGGATCTCACTTAACTATGGCCATTTAACCGAATGGTTTTCTGGATTAATAACCGCTTGAGGATGAGATCCCTCGAGGATGATTTCGAAAACAAGATCCACCACAAGTTTCCTTCGGGCCTATTATATAAATCCCTTCCCAAGACTATATATATAATTATATTGAGTTTTTAGTGAGATGAGAGATGGAGAAACCGACTGCACGTACCATGAGCAGATGCTGTGACAGTCAAAGCGGGCTCTGGATTAGTGCAACGGACTGTTCCATTCCCGTGGGATCCTGACAACTTCGTGTTTGAGTTCCTCACACCTGGAGAAAGTGGAGGTTTACGGGTACTGTTTAGTACAGTGCATGTCCGAACTTGTGGTTCAAAGGGTACTAAAGGTGACTGCCTGAGAGTACTCAGCCTTCATTCTCAAGGCCAGGAGAAATATGGAGGTAAGGAGAGGGCTTAGGATTCGAGACCAGAAAATGAAGTAAGAAAATGTCGAGAGAGGCATCCGGAGCAACAGATCAATCAATTTGGGATGCTACCGGGTGTAAAGACAGTGGAAAAAAATTAACGTGGACGCGGTTCGAGAAGGACCGAATGTGTTATATTCTCTACCCGGTTAATTATTTACCCATTTTATTATTTACCGGTTAAATAAAATACGGGTCTATGGGTGTTTTCACATGCCCTAGCCATCATTTTCATTTTTATAAATTTGAAAGAGAGAGGGCGTCTTCCTCACCTTAGCCGCCTAGTTCTCCTCTTCCTTACCGGGGCTTCTTCCTTACTTGGATATCCTTCCTATCTCCCTCTTCTTAATTTTCTTACGTGCATATTCTTTTTAATTGGTAGTAAGCTAACATAATCATGTAACTAAAGTCTCAAATATACAAGAGAGAAAAGAACTAAACTAAACTGGAAAATGGAGATCTCGCCCATGGCCGACGGGTGCAAATTGTTGGTGAGATGGCCAACTGTAAACAAGTTTCCAAGGCTTCCCCTCACACCCCCGACGACCCCTCTGGTTGCTTGGTCGAAGGGATGGCTCGCCATGTCCTTGGTTTCCGGTGGGTGGCAGAATTGCAGTGGTGAATGGGCGGAGTTGCAAGGGTGATGGAAGTGGCGACGTTCTGCTGCAATAGGTGCTGTAATGGATGTTCAGAGGGGTAGACACCGGTTGTGCTTCGTCGACAGCATCATGGGTTCCTTCACAGTAGTTCAAGCCGCAGGAACAGTCCACAACGGATGACCTTATCGCCTGAATTCATGGTGGTGAAGTGCAGAAGTGGGGAGAACGATCATACCCCATGCAACGTCCAAATGTGGCCAATCTTTCCTGTTTTGATGCCAGCCTGAGTTCGTGTAACATCTGAATTGGAGAAGAGAAGAATGGCGACGGGAAGAAGAAGAAGAAGAAGGGTTGCAGTTTTGTAAATGTAGGTTGACTCGATACTGACTCGAGTTAAAAAATAATACAAACTCGTAATAAATCTTTAAAAATAATCATTTTAATGGGTTATTGGTAATGTTACTAAACTAATTAATTATTATTCGAAAATTTATTATCTCAAAAGAAAATATACTAATAATAACAATTAAATACTTGTTTACAAATTAATAATTACTTTATTATTTGTTAAGTGTTAATTATGATTTAGATAATTAATTTAAAATGTAAAGTAGGACTTAAATAATTATGTCACATGAATAATTAATTATCTCACTAGATTTGTTGATAATTTAATATTTAATATTTTTGAAAATGATATATATATATATATTAGATCCAGGTTCGTATAATCATTTAAAATGTTGTACTTTACCTTGTTAGCAGCCCTGGTCGGCCTGAGCCCAGATTCGACTACCATGCACTATAACGCAATCGAGGTGAAGGAATTGACTCAGTTCGACAAGGGGCCGCACCTTAAAAATTCCGGTGTGTCCGTATAATTATTTGAAATGTTGTATTATCTGTATACTTATTTTAAATGTTGTATTATCTGTATAATTATTTGAAATGTTGTATTTTCCCAAACTGGTATAATTATTTGAAATGTTGTATTTTCCCAAACTGGTAGTCTTTGTCGGCACTAATCTTAGAATAAACTGGGAGACAATTTTAATCTTAGAATGAACTGGGAGACAATGACTAAACTCAGAATGACCTGGGAGGCCGCCTAATCTCAGAATGAGCTGGGAGACAATTTCTAATATCAGAATGAACTGGGAGACAATGACTAATCTCAGAATGACCTGGGAGACCACCTAATCTCAAAATGAACTAGGAGACAATGACGAATCTCATAAAGACTTGGGAGACCACCTAATCTCAGAATGAGCTGGGAGACAATTTCTAATCTCAGAATGGATTGGGAGACAATGACTAATCTCAGAATGACCTAGAGGACCACCTAATCTCAGAATGGACTAGGAGACAATTTTTAATCTCAAAATGAGCTGGGAGATGACTTTTACGAATCTCAGAAAGACCTGAGAGACAAATTACTAATTTCATAATGACCTGAGAGATAATTACTAAAAGACTTGTGAAATGATAATAAAAAATGGGTGAAATGATAATAGGGATTATATTGACTTATTTCATTTAATTATGCAACTTAGTGGTTTTATCACTAACACAGAATTGCCTCTGCAGGTGAGCAACTGTGGACTGAAGAATAAAAGTGTGGTTGGTGGATCTCTTACCAACCTAGGTATGGTGAATCAATAATAAAAAAATTGGACTTCCTTATTATTCTTTTGTGTTATAAATGTGGCTATGGGAAACGGTTCGAGACTGTGGGACAGTTATTTTATATTTTAGAGAACATGATTTATTATTATGATTTATATTATATGTTGCGAGACTTATTTGCTATATTTCAATTCATGTTCTGGAATGTTACATTTACATTAACTATATTTTTAAGTAACACCTGGCCTGGTTCGGGCGGGTTGTTACACCAGGTCTCCAGCCCAGTAGCTCCTTAGTAGATGCCCTTCAGAGTGTTCACGAGGAGTATATGATGTTTTCTTTCATATGAGAGTTTGCTCCCATAGCCAGCTTGTTATAGTTATTTTATTTTCCGGACTAGTAACACTTGTTACTGATGTGTTTTTATACTATATGTAGGTAATAATCAGGAGTTGGAGGAGCCAGTTTGGATGGAGGAGCACTGTTGTCGCTTGCACACATGCCAGTCGATTGAGTGGTTATATTTTGTTATGATGTTATTATATTGATGTAATGTGATTAAATGCTAAAATATGAGGACATGATGAGATGAAATACAAAGGCATGATGACAGGAAAAAGAAATGTGAATAGATTGAGCAGTGGAAGCGTTGTGGGATGAGACCCAAGCTTCAAAGTGAGTTTTCAGCATATTAGATTGTGTGTGAATGAAATTGTTGATACATGCATATATATTTATATATATTATTTTGACAGGGTGGCCCCTAATTGCACGTTTAGGGAAGATTCTATCCGTTTTATTTTAGAATTTTTATTGATTTTGATTGTAATCGTATTGTTGTATGAATTACTTTGCAAGTCATTCATGTAGTATCATGTTAGGATTCTATGCATTTATCCATGCATGACGAGTCGTATTTTCATCTTAAGATGCCAAGATTAGATCCGCACAAGTTGGGTTCGGGTTAGCCGACCTAACCGAGGCCTATAACATGCCAGTTCGGTTCACAAGCGTGGACCGTATTTGGCGGTGTTGTAGAATTGGTATCAGAGCCACTCTTAGTCGATTAAGATGTAAGATACTTTTATAGGTGGTGTGTGCAAAGACTGCTCAAAGTCCAGCTGGCAAGTTTGTTTCTGTCTATTTTCTTTACATGCAAATTTTTCTTCATAAATTATTTGGATAACAGTGTATTCAGAACTGGATCAGAAATATGTGGAACTGACCTTAGTTAAGCTAACAAGTCATTTCTATGGATTTTCATCATGATATCAGATTGTTGGTCAATTAGATGTGAGCAGGGCATGTTGTAGTACTAGTAGAGGTAGAATGGGTATAAGATCCCCATCTTATACCAGATCTAGATGTCGGTAGATGTCGGTAGGAATCTGACAGGCTTGTTATGATGGGCTTAGAGACCCACTGATTCTATCCATTGCAAAAGAGATTTGGATGAGTTAGGGTGAGCGCATTTTCAGTCAACTGAGGCTGAATTGGATATTGACGAGATGTTAGTCTCTTGCATGTCACCACATTAGTCTTGCTTTGGTGGGACATGGTGTACGTTGTGGTGATGAGTTAAGAAGAAAAGGGGTAACAGTAAGGAGCTTGAATTATAGAGATACTGATAAGTTAGTTGGCGTATTAGATGGACCACTTCGAGAAGATAGTGATGAATGAAGATGAGTAGTGAGGTGGATTGACAGTCCAATGGGCACTTCACTGCATCCCCCTCTTCCACTAGTTTATGACCTATGGGCAGAAGTTTTGGCTTCTTTTTGCCAAACATAGGTCTCAATATGACAAGGAAAAAATCAGGACCGCCATTGCATATTAGATCAGTTATTTGACCAGATTCTACTAGATATAAGGCACCAGATCAGTGATTGCCGTTTAAAGGCCAGTTAGCACTGATAGAAGTAGTCACTCTAGATTTCAGGAGATTACAATGAGTTCAGCATAGGTTTACCATTATGTGTGTCAGCACATGATCTAAGCCCCTCTAGATCAAACATGTATGGTCGGACAACCTGAGCCTAGTTGTTAGCAGCCAAGATATGTCAAAGATAGTAGAGTGGATTTACGATGTACAGGATCAAGATCAGAATTTTAGCATCTAGATAGAATTGTTGCCCACAAAGTTGTACAACCGCAGACCGAGTGCACAACCACCGACCGAGTTGCACAATCGCCGATCTAGTGCACAACCGCCGACCGAGTCACACAACTACCACCGAGGTGCACAACCGCTATCCGAGATGCACCACCACCGACTGAAGATGCACTATCATCATCTGTGTATTGGTCATCCGCTGACCGGTAGATTAGTTAGAGCTTAGTAGGGCTAGAACTTGAGGAACAAGATATAGCTACACTGGAAATTAGTAAAATAGAGAAGAGTTAGGAAAACTAAGGTTATTTGGATGAGATAGCATAGGATCCAACTTCACAGCTCTCTTGCAATCATTGTCTTGACCTAACACCCTTAGGTTAGATGTATATTGCAAGATAACCCCATCAGGCACTATTAGTGACCGTCTCATAGGGATGAGCATGGACAGAATCAGGGAACATGACAGTATGACCTTCAGATGGGATGGTCACAATGATCAGATAGTGCAGATTTCATGATAGTACATCCATGGGCCACAACCAGCATACACAGATCAGACGGTTAGTAGATAGTCACACACGTAGATGGTCAATGACAGGAGTTAGACTTGTACTAGAGGATTGGACATAGATAGAAGGTTAGTGAGGAAGTGTCCTTTAGAAGGATAGTGATTCCTTTATGTTTCGCCAACACAATTAGGTTCTCACCTTGAACCATAGGGTTGAGCCTTACCCTGAGTATAGAAGTACATTCATGGTACTAATTAGGGCTTACAATGCAGGTAGATGTTTGTAGATGAGGATTTCACCCCAGCAGGAGAGCGATGTAGATAGAGACTTCAGACAGCACAGACCATGCTGAGCAGAGAGTGATATCAGTGTATGTTCATCTTGATTGATAACCTTGCTTGAGAGTCTACCACAGTGGTAGTAGTCATGTGAGTCAAGATTAGCGCTACAAATCGGTACGGGACGGCAGGTCACACACCACTGAAGAGCAGACAAGACACGTGTCAAAGCTCATTATGAGTCCCTGTAGACTTGAGGGGAGATAGTGGTTCTCTGGGTCGTTTGAACCCCACTCGTTTAGAAGTGTGTGAATAGTACAGTATCTAGAAACACATGCCTACTGTTTGCTGATTGAACTAAAGCCACTTAGGAGCCGTTTATGAGATTCATCATTGATTGACTATTTCACAGCTTGATCACCTGTGGCATAGTGAATTATGGTGATCTTAGAGACAAGTCCATAGACCTACTAACATTTTGGCTACCCAGTACACAACATAGGGATTTCATCTCCCCTACCACTTGCATGACACCTTGACCTCACCATAGATCATAGGGACATACCTATGTAATAGGTTTTTCTTAACCCAGTGGATTCCCTTATTTACCTGACTTCAGATACCACATGTGAGGATGAGATATCACCTATCGAGAGTTCTTGAGCAGTGTGACTAGATTTCCACGAGATTCTCCCTTCCTATAACCTAGAGATGTTAGACATAGTAGAGTTTTCACTTGAGGATTTCCACTCACCCCTTTGTATGTATCAGTTCTACCATCAGTTTATCTAGAGGATTGAGATGAGTATACATTGACCAGAGCACAGAGCACTGTTAAGTGTTTACAATATATAATATCTCCCCATATTTTTAATATGATTTTGTACTTTTCGGGTATAAACATTATTAATTAAGTAATATTTTACTTTATTTTTTTAGTTAATTAATATTTTATTATATATGCTTAATTTTGGTGTTTCAATGCAGAAAAAGATGAATAAATTAAGCTTTGGATTTGATTGGTCATGACACTTGGCGCCACCCAATGGCTACAATGTCATGGTGTTCAATGGAGTCGAACAGTTGGAAACTTGAAGGGACATTATAATTAATTAGA
This sequence comes from Piper betle, assembly GCA_033002965.1. Lineage (NCBI taxonomy): Eukaryota > Viridiplantae > Streptophyta > Magnoliopsida > Piperales > Piperaceae > Piper > Piper betle. The sequence goes on from JAURVB010014937.1 coordinate 83,544, forward strand.
CTACATCGATTTGTGAACACCCTCTTTGAATTCTTGTATCTCCACTTCTATATAAAGGGGTGGTCATTTGTTGTTGATCATATCTCAACTCTTGGTTTAGGAGTTTAGTAATAGAAGTAGTTCTAGTTTTTGTAATCCTTTTCTTTTCATAATAAAAACTAGTTTCTTTTTTATATTATTTTCTATTTTTATTATGGAGTAATATTTTATTTCGTTCTAGAGAAGAATGGAACTTAACATGATTTAATTGAATTTATTTTAAGCTTTTACTCTTTTATTCAATCGGAATGTTTGAATTATCATATTCTTAATGCTAAGAATAGATTGATCACCTATTTCTTAGATCACGAGGTTTAATTAGATTTCGGGAGAAATTAATTAGATTAGTCATTGGTAATTCATCATACGACGAGTCTTCTGACTTGTTTGTCGTTGTGGTCGGAAGATACACAACACCGTATGCGATTGTAAGGCAATTCTTAATGCATTATTTTGTTAATTAATCAATTATCACCGGGAGGTAGAAATTGAGGCAAAATAATAGAAGCATGAAGGAGCGGGAGCCACCATGTCATATAATTATCCTAGATCGACAATCCGAGGGAATAAAAGATAAGAGTAAGATTTGATGAAGATTAAATTAATGTTAAGGGAAATTCGACTCTAGAACGAGTTTTATAATTTTAACTCCGCTTTTTATTTAAGTTATTATTTAGATTTCTTTAAGTCAATTATTTCTGTTTTGTTATTAATTTTATTTTCTTTAATTAATTTAAGGAAATTCATCTCTCTGTGGGAACGATACTCTAATTTATCATCATACTACTTGTTTCGACCGTGTATACTTGCATGTCATTGAAAATAGTCTAACAAGCACAGACCATAGACCAAATGTAAACACTACAACCCCATGCAGAGTAGGTTATCATACTCCTTGAGACACACTGTGTATGTACAGGTGTTCTCGCCTCCTTTCAGCAATAGTTAGTGGTTGTATAGATAGTCACCAGAGCCATAGTATACAATACAGTCATAGCAGCTATCCTTGTTTTCTTATAGAAAAGAGTGAGATACTTGACTCGAGATCAAGTCAACTAGGACCCAGTGAGCGGTCCAATTCCTTATACAGGGACACCTAAGAGTTGGATCTAGACTAGCGATAGTGAGCCATGCAGCTCATTAGTCTATACACCTGACCTAACAGGAGACTCATAGCACATCATAGGATGGTTGTAGGACCTAGGATGGAGTTTCTTGAGAGTACATGTAGTTGACTTTTCACAGATGAGAATTAGAGGGACATGGGTAGATGCTAGTAGGTAGGTCTTACCCTCTATGTAGTTTTCCCAGACATGGCTTAGATTAGAACCTTGCGATACTCTAGAGTATCTGCTGGACCAACCCAGTAGGCCCTTAGGGGTGACCTAGGTTTCCCACCAAGTTAGCAATAGGGATTAGAATAGAAGAGCATGATGATGGTAATGTCAGAACAGGCATAGACAGTAATAGGGATTAGAACATAAGAGAATGATGATGGTCATTTCAGGATAGGCACAGATAGCTTAGAAATAGAATGTTGATAATGGCAACATCACAAGTAAAACCCGCCATGACGGCGCAGTTATAGTAAGTGAGGAGGTACATGGCTATCGAAAAGTAGAGGATACGAGTGGTGTGTATCTAACTTCCAAGTATTAGTTCAGTAAAACCTCCTTCAGTTAAAATTTTGAGGACAAAATTTTTATAAGGAAGGAAGATTATAAAACCCACGATTCAAGTCAGGGTTTTATATTCAGAACCGGTCGGTTCGACTGTTATTTTTGAGTTGAGTTAGATTCAGAACACGTGTACTGAGCCGATGCCAGTCACGTGTATGAGCTATAATGGTCATGCGTACGCAAGTATATGATGATAACGTCATGAACACAGTCGAACAGAATGAGTTATCAGAATATATGAGAGTATGCTAGTTATTTTTATTTTTATTTTTATATATAGTGGATCGAACAATTAGTTTTAGGCCGTTGATATTTTTATATGCGTTACGGGCAGTTTGGCTGGGTTGATAGTTCTAGAGCATATCATTATGATGTTTTGGTGTTTTTATTTTATGAGATTTTTCCCGATTTTTATGGATTTTTTTAGGATTTACGGTGACTTAATTAATATTCTTGACTCGAGCCAGAGACGAGTCAAGTAATATTTACAAGTTTACCACCAGCCCTTTTCTTCCCTCCCAATGCCTTCTTCCCCAAACCCTCACCCAGACGCCGCCCCAGTGCAGCGTTGCCACCCTGGACCACCCAACGACCTTTCTTGGCCGGAGTGGAGGCCGTCACCACCGAGGCCGACCGGATTTCTTTACCCATTGCGGCCACTTTGTTTTAGGCTTTTTCGGCTAGCCACTACCTCCGTTGGCCATGTTGACGTCGTAGATGCGTTGGGCACACCGAGGTGGTTCCAATGGTACCCAATACCATTGTTTTCCGGCCAGTAGACGTCGCCAGCAGTTGTCGCCGAAAAACCACCGGAAGCTGCCAGAAAATCACCGACACCCGCCGAAAATTGCAATTATTGGAATTCACTGGATCTTCCGCGGAGCTCACCCAGTCGAACCAGATTGAATTTTGGATGCCGAAATGCGCCAAATTTGAGCTCTGAGACACACGACGGAACCCTAGCCGTCGCCGATTGCCGACGACGTGAGGTATAATTACCTCGGATTTGATTATTTAAACTTGATGATGATTGTTACTATAGCATATTAGAATTGAGTAGTTGTCATGCTGAATGCCAGACTATGAATGAAGTAAAGATGTGCATGATGTGATCAACAGGGAATGAAGGTTAAGTGATCTAATGAAGTAAAGTAAATCTGAGCATGATAATCGAGTATAATGTAACTTTGCAAATATAATAAAATTGGTGTTAATAGGATAAGTTGGAATTACTTTCACATTTATAATTGTGATTGTTATGGTTGATGTTTGTATTGTGAGTGTGTTTGATCAAGACGAGTTTAATTCATCAATTAGTTAGCGAGCATTAGTATTTAGTTTTGATGTGTAGGTATGGAGTAGGAGCTCGCCGCCTATGCGCGATGACACGCTTGGAGCTTTTACCGGGTCCGTTTAGGACTATTTTCTGTTTTACGCTCTTCTATTGTATGTTTATTTTATTATCTGCAGGACGGGTTAAGTGATGTTTTATCGGATCCCACTTAACTTGGGCCATTTAACCGAACAATTTTCCGGATTAATAACCCCTTGAGGATGAGATCCCTCGAGGATGATTTCAAAAACAAGATCCACCACAAGTTGCCTTCGGGCCTATTAGATAAATCACTTCCCAGACCTATATATATATATATATATATATATATATATATATATATATATATATATATATATAAAATTTTATCGAGTTTTCCGTGAGACGAGAGATGGAGAAACTGACTACACGTACCATGAGCGAATGCTGTGACTGTCAAAGCGGGCTCTGGATTAGTGCAGCGGACTATTCCATTCCTGAGGGATCCTAACAACTCCGCGTTTGAGTTCCTCACACCCGGAGAACATGGAGGTTTACGGGTACTATTTAGTACAGCGCATGTCCGGACTTGTGGTTTAAAGGGTACTAAAGGCGACTGCCTGAGAGTACTCGGCCTTCATGCTCAAGGCCAGGAGAAATATGGAGGTAAGGAGAGGGCTTAGGATTCGAGACCAGAAAATGAAGTAAGAAAATGTCGAGAGAGGCATTAGCAACAACAGATCATTCAGTTCGGGATGCTAGCGGGTCTATAGCCCAGTGGCTCCTCAGTAGGTGCCCTTCAGAGTGATCATGAGGAGTATATGATGTTTTCTTTCATATGAGAGTTTGCTTTCATAGCCAGCTTGTTATAGTTATTTTATTTTCCGTACCAGTAACACTTGTTACTAATGTGTTTTTATACTATAAATAGGTACTAATCATGAGTTGGAGGAGCCAGTTTGGACGGAAGATCACTGTTGTCGATTGCACTCATGTTAGTCGATTGAGTGGTTATATTTTGTTATGATGTTATTATATTGATGTGATGTGATTAAATGCTAAAATATGAGGACATGATGAGATGAAATACTAAGATATGATGACAGGAAAAAAATGTTAATAGATTGCGCAATGGAGGCATTATGGGTTGAGACCCAAGCTTCAAGGTGAGTTTACAGCATATTAGATTGTGTGTGAATGAAATTGTTGATACATGTATATATATATTATTATTATTATTTTGATAGGGTGGCCCCTAATTGCACTTTTAGGGAAGATTCTGTCCATTGTATTTTAAAATTTTTTTTATTTTGATCGTAATCATATTGTTGTATGAATTACTTTGCACATCATTTATATAGTATCATGTTAGGATTCTGTGCATTTATCCATGCATGACGAGTCGTATCTTTATCTTAAGATGCCAAGATTAGATCTGCACAAGTTGGGTTCGGGTTAGCCAACCTAACCGGGGCCTATAATATGCCGGTTCGGTTCACGAGCATGGACCGTATTTTGGGTGTTGCACTCGGGCTCGCTGAGCCGGTTCCAATGGTACCCAATATGACCAGTAGACGTTACCGGTAGAAAACTGCCAGAAAGCTGCCGTAAAACCAAATTTGCATGAATTTTACATATCTTACACCGAGTTCATCCAGTCAAACCTGATCAACTTCGGACACTGTCGAGCATCAAATTTGAGCTTCGAGATGCATGACAAAACACTAACCGTCGCGGAACGCCGACGATGAGAGGTATAATTACCTCTGATTTGATTATTTAAAATTGATGATTGTTAGCATAGCATCCTACGATTGATTAGTTGATGTGATTAATGCCTAATTACAGATGAAGTAATGATCGTATGATTTGAGTAATTGTGAATGAAGGTTAAGTGATCTAATGAGGTAAATCAAGTCTCAGCATGATAAGTGATCACGATGTAACTTAGAACAACAGAATAAAATTGGAATAATAGAATGAGTTAGGATTATTCACATTTATGATTATTGATTGTTGATTGTGATAGATGATTATTGTGTTGTGTATGATGTTTATTGAGTTTGATGCATCATTTAGTTAGCGAGGATTAGTATTTAGTTTTGATGTGTAGGTATAGAGTAAGAGCTCGCCGCCTAGGCACAATGACACGCTTAGAGCTTCTACCAGGTCCGTTTAGGACTCATCTTTGTTTTATTCTCTACTCTATTGTATGTTTGATTTATTACCTGCAAGACGGGTTATGTGGTGTTTTATTGGATCCCACTTAACTCGGGCTATTTAGCCGAATAGTTTTCCAGACTAATAAACCCTCAAGGATGAGATCCCTCGAGGATGATTTTGAAAACAAGATCCACCACACGTTGCCTTCGGGCCTATTATATGATCCCTTCCCAGGCCTATATATATAATTTTATTGAGTTTTCAGTGAGATGAGAGATGGAGAAACCAACTGCACGTACCATTAGCGGATGCCGTGACAGTCAAAGCAGGCTCTAGATTAGTGAGCGGACTGTTCTATTCCTGAGGGATCTTGACATCTCCGAGTTTGAGTTCCTCACACCCAGAGAATGTGGACATTTATGAGTACTGTTAAGTACAGTGCATGTACGGACTTTTGGTTCAAAGGGTACTTAAGGCGATTGCCTGAGAGTACTCGGCCTTCGTACTCAAGGCTAGGAGAATTATGGAGGTAAGGAGAGGGCTTAGAATTTGAGACCAGAAAATGAAAAGAGAAAAATGCCGAGAGAGGCAGCAGCAAAGCAGATTGTTCGGGATGCTACCAGGTCTGCAACCCAGTGGCTCCTCAGTAGGTGCCCTTCAGAGTGTTCACGAGGAGTAAACAATTGTTTTCTTTCATATGAGAATTTGCTCTCATAGCCAGTTTGTTATAGTTCTATTTTGGACTAGTAACACTTGTTACTGACGTTTTTATACTATATGTATGTGAATCACGAGTTGGATGTGACAGCTTGGATGAAGGAGCAATAATGTCACTTGCACATACATGTCAGTCGATAGAGTAATTAACATTTTTTTATAATGCTATTATATTGAGAATGACGTGAAATACTGAGACATGATATGATGTGATTAAATGCTTAAGATATGATTATAGGATGTAATTGAATGCTAAGACATGATGACAGGATGTGAAACATGAATAGATTGCGTAGCAGAAGCATGGTGGGTTGAGACCCAAGCTTCACAATGTGTATATAGTAGATTAGATTCTGTGTGAATGAAATTGTTGATACAAGCATATATATTTATATATATTATTTCACAGGGTGGCCCCTAATTGCACTTTCAGGGGAGATTCTGTCCATTTTATTTTAGAATTTTTATTAATTTTGATCGTAATCGTATTGGTGTGTGAATTACTTTGCACGTCATCCATATAGTATCATGTTAGGATTCTGTATATTTATCCATGCATGACGTGTAAAACCCGTGACTCGAGTCAGGGTTTTACGTTACCGAACTAGTCGGTTCGACCATTGGTTTGAGTCGAGTCAGTTTCATGAACCGCGTGCTGAGCCGAGGCCAGCCGTGAGTTATGAGCGATGAGAGTCAGGTGTACCTAAATATATGATGATAACGTCGAGAAGATGGTGAGAAATGAGTTATCAGAATATATGAAAGTATGCAGTATTTTTTTCTTTTTATATGTTTGATCGAAGAAATAGTTTTAGGCCGAATAACGCGTTAGGACGCGTTGGATTATATTCGGGTGGGTTATTAGTTATAGAGCATGCCATTTGGATGTTGTTGTGTTTATTTTATTTTATGGAATTTTTCCATATTTTTTTAGATTTTTTTAGAATTTATTACGAACTAGTTATTATTTTGACTCGAGTAGGAATCGAGTCAATACTTAATTACGAAACTGCCATTGAGGGTAATTTTCTCCTCCGCCCTCCCAAACCCTCGTGCTCGTCGCTGCCGCCGCCGCCGTGCTTCCGCCGATCGACGCCGCCCAGCCTTGCCGTGCCGTCGCCGTGCCGCCACGACCTAGCCACGTCGCGCCGACCGCGACTCCGTGAAGCTGCCTCCGCCGTCGCCACTCCGAGCCTGATTCCGCCGCCATACGGGCCGCGCCGTCGCCGCTGTGACCCCGACGACCACCCCTCGCCGTCACCGACATTTCCCCCACCATCCCGAGCGCCGTCGAGGCCGGCCGCAGCCCCAATCGGAGCAGACCGCCGACGCCGCCGCCGCCGCCCATTTTCAAGGCTGCCGCCGACGGCCATCCCCGCCCCGGCTGCTTTGTTTGACACCGCAATGGGACCAAGCCCGTCGAGCTGGTGCCGATAGACCCCTGATTGCCCCGTCCCGAATCATTTTCGGAAAACCGCCGGAATCCACCGGAAAACCGCCAACACTCGCTGGAAAACCGCTGGAACCGCCGAAAAATTGGATTCGTGGGAAATTTGCTGGATCATCCGCCGAACGCACCTGGTCCAATCTGATTGGACTTCGGTAGCCGCTAGGTGCCGAATTCGAGTTTCGAGCCACGAAACGGAAACCCTAGCCGTCACCGATTTTCGACGACGCGATGTATAATTTATTTTAATTTAATTATTTGAAAGTATTGATTATTAGAATTGCATGCTAGGATTGGTGAATTGTATGTTATAATAATATATATAAATGTAGATTTGATTAAGGATAAAAATGTGAAATTTGTTTGATTGAGTGGTGTTAAAAATGGAAGCTAAGAAACTAATTAGGGTAACTAGGTAATGATCATGATCTAATGCAAACTAGCCTAAGTAGACTTGCTAGAATTGATATAGGTTGATGTGTGTTGATTAATGCGTGATTGTGTTGATTGTGTGTGCATGCTATAGGATGTGATTCTATAGGATGTGATTCATCATGCGGGCGTTAGTTTTTAGCTTGATTGTGCAGGTACGGTGTAGGAGCTCGCCGCCTAGGCGCGTGGACCCGTTTGGAGCTTCTACCAGGTCCGTTTAGGACTCGTTCTCTATTTTTACGCTACTCCATTGTGTATTTGATTTATCATGTGCAGGACGAGTTAAGTGGCGTTTTATCGGATCCCACTTAACTCGGGCCATTTAGCCAACAGTTCTTTTCGGATTAATAACCCTCGAGGATGAGATCCCTCGAGTTTATTTTTCGAACTTCAGATCCAGCTCACGTTGCCTTCGGGCCTATTGTATAAGTCCCAACCCAGGCCTTTATATATGTATAGTTTTCGAGTTTTCAGTGAGAGATCGAATGAGGGAAATCCGACTACCGTGCTACGCGAGCGGGCACGTGTGTGTCGATAATGGGCTCTGGAATGGTGTGCGGGCCATTTCATTCCCGAGGGATCCTGACAACTCCACCTTTGAGTTCCTCAAACCCGGAGAAGTGTGGAGGTTCACGGGTCCTGCATTGCAGCGCATGTCTAGACTTGTGGTTTCAAAGGGTACTGAAGGCGACTGCCTGAGAGTACTCGGCCTCTGTGCTCAAGGCCAGGACTAATATGGAAGGTGCAGAGGGCGGAAAGGAATGAGATTTGATGTGAGAAGCGATAGAGAAATGGCCGACGTATGAGAATGTTGAAGGTAGCGGGATGCTGTCGAGCGGAGGGCGACGGCTCCCGTATGTGCCCTGATGAGAGTTCTTGAGGAAGTATATGGTTTTCATTCAACAGGAGAGTTTGCTCTCCTGTGCCAGATTGATATTAGTTATTTTTCGGGCCGGTAATACTCGTTACTGACGGTTTTTCTATATATATGTAGGTGAGAAATGCGAGGGATGAAAGCTGTCAGGACTGCGAAGGAGCAGCACGGAACAGCGCACACATGTACCTGCTGCATGTAATCTATAACGACGGTGTGTTATTGCTACGTGAATGATAATTTTGATGTGTTTGCTTGGGTGAATTACTTGATATGAAATGAATGGATAAATGTGAATGAGTAGTGAGTTTGGAGTTCAGGCTCGGTTCAATTGAAACGAAAGAGATAATGATGAACGCTACGGTAGATTATCATGTTTTATTGTATTTTGATAAAATATTTATATACCCTTGTTGTGGATAATTTTTAATTAATATTTTCTTGCCGTTGCATGGTTTTGTTTTGCTTGCACATCATAGCATGAATGTAGGACTACGTTAGAACCCACGCACCCCATCCATGCATTTCATGTTTGCATCTCTATCTTGAGACACCGAGGGCAGATCCAGGTCAGCTTAACCGAACCCAGTAGATTAACGAACGGTTCGGTCGCCGGTGACATTTCCGGGTCGGTTCACGGGTGAGCTGAAACGGGGTGTTACATGACGGGTCGTATCTTAATATTAAGACGCCGAGATTAGATCCGCATGAGTTGGGTTTAGGTTAGCCGACCTAACTAGGGCCTGTAACACCTAACCCGACCTAACCGGGGCCTATAACATGCCGGTTTGGTTCACGAGCGTAAATTGGATTTGGGGTGTTACAATACATGTGTGGAGGCTTTGCCTCATCTTGTGTACAGGTATAATCTGATTATGATTCGGATTTCATCTCTTGTTAGGTTACATAGGTTGAGCTTATCAATTTAGGACGCAGGGCTCCACTCATTTAGGTCCGTAGGACTCTCTTGCTCCACCCTTATGTTTGGCCCTTGTGTGTCACATTTAATCACGTTTTAAATGATAGGACGGTTTGGCAGCATTTTTATCGAATCCCTCCAATACCAGATATTTAGTTGTATTTTATCGTAAATTTAAGAAAACTATAAGGATGACATCTCTTTTGGTTTTCGAAGTGAAGTTCCTGAAATATATGATACAAACCTCTTCCATAAGCCTATTATATAAGTACGTGCAAATAAGAGAGTGAGTGGTATGGAGATATGTAGATTGTACTAGAAGCCATTCTACCCTTAAAGGTGCATATATGTATGGTAATGCGAATGTAGCGCATTTCAAAAAATTGTGGAACATTGGTTCCGAGCCACATGGATACTATGATAAGCAATATATGGAAGATGTGAGGACGAAAGTGATATATAAATGTTTATATATTTGTAAGATGCCTCTTTATAGGCAATTATGGCATGATATGTGGCCGCATTGGCATTCGCTTCTGATTCTAGAAGTTTCTGTGGCTTTTTTGTGGGTGTTTAGTTTTTCATGTGCTAGTAATGCAATATTCATAGTCTCTACAGAACCAATAATTAATTCTTTGATTATTGACCTTTTTCTCTCATATATGTAGGTGTTAGTCTTTTTGATAGGCGTTGGCAGATGGATCAAGCGGCTCATAGCAGAGGATTTCGTGTTGTATTTGTGTTAATTACCAAGTTGATATGAAATTGAGATGTCGTATGTTACGGGAATAAGCCCTGAAGCTTTATAAACTTGTATGATTCGGGATAAGTCAATTGATTATTATTTTGCACATGTGTTTTATATATCATTACATTATTATTATGGTGCAGATATACTTTGGGGCACTCTAACTATCGTCTGCAAGGTATAAGCCTTAAAGTCCTAGAGCACGATGAGGAGCTTACTAGGTACGCGAAACCTATTTGTTGTAGCTATGTGAGTGTGTGATAAAGAAACGTGGGTAAGAGGAGCATCGGTTCACACCACTTGAAGACCCATGTGAAGTTCAGGTGTTATGGTTTGAAACCCTGGCATCTGATGGTGTTCTATTAATTATTTCATTTTTTTTGCACATGTCAGGTAAGTGGAAGAGGTAATTACAACCCTTAGTTCAAATTCTTTGCATTAATCCACATGTAAGAAATTAACAAATCTCACGAATCAATTGAATTAAGTCGTAAGAAAAGGTTTATGTCATAGCATATAACCTCAAAATTATAGCCATGGTGTGCCTCTTATGCAGTTGAAAGTAATCATCAGTATTTTTAAAGTCATCACATATAGTGTTACAGGAGAGGTTCTGCCTCTATTATGACTAAAGGTGATCATATAGAATCATTAAGTTAAAGAGCCTCACTATGTTAGTATGAATCAACATGTATGTGTGGTGAAATCCTATAAGGTTGCCCACCTTAAGCTTCTTGGAGGGTTGAGATTTACTTCTATAAAATTTGTACGATAGTAGTCTAATGAATAGTTTTCCAAATCATAACACTGCACTTCGGTCTGCCCTTGGACCAAAAAAAATAGGGTGTTACAAGAGTAATTTCCCACTCAATTGTAGAGCGTTCAACGATAACAAACGGCAAAACAATTTTATGGAAAGTAAAGATAGGAAACCGATACCTTATGTAGGAAGAATTACTTATTTTAATTAAATGAAGATAAAATAAATAATAAATGTACCTCAATTATCCGGTGGAATTAAGCCAAAAGTATTTGCTAGTTGGGTCAAAATCACCTAAGAAATAGGATCAAAATTAAGTAGGAAATCAACCTCTCAATAAGATAAAATCATAGAAGACAATATTAATTTTCTGACAAGTATTCCCTCCCCTGCAATTTTTGTTTGTCTATTTTCTTACCTCACAATTTTCGTCTCTTTCTTGCTTTTTTTTATCTCCCTTACCTTTGCCACTTTTAATATTTGGAATTTTTATCTCAGAAATAATTTTGGAAATACAGTTAACAAGACCAATTGCACCCATACTTAAATGGGGTAGTTAAGACAATTCACAATTTTCTATTTTCTAATAATTACCCCAAATTTTCCTATTGTATATCAAAAACCCTTTATTTCCTATTTCTCTTAAATAAAACTCATAAATTTTATATGTTTATTTGTAATAACCTTAGCCCTATTATAAATTAATGAAACAAGATTATTTCCTAAAAAATAGTTAATTAAGCTATGCATACCAAACCACTCACTTTTTTTATAATGTAAATCTTTTAAGCAAATCCGGCTAATTTAACTAGCTAGTTATAAGCAGAGCTTAAGTGGGGGAATTTAGCAAATAAGGTAGCCGAGACCAATTGGGTTTCTACGGTAAGAAGACAATGGTAACCTAAATTAGATTAATACAGAAAGACAAAACGTCCCATTTCAAAATGCATTTTTCAATTATATTATCACCTAATTACGCGGTATTGCCGAACTTCTTTAAGTTATGTCGCTACTGGATATTGGATTATAAAATTTTTAAATTTAAAATTTTATGTCTTTATATCCAAATTGACTAATTCTATTATGGAATATGGATACAAAACCATATGCTGACTCGTCTTTTCTTAGTTAATTGCTTTCTGGCGTTATAAACAAGGAAGGTCGCGACACTCCACGTCTCCACCGTAAAAACGTAGCTTCTGATTGATGGCCTTTTATGTTTTCTTTTATCCCAACACTTTGTCCTAAAAGTTCTGTGAGTTTTATGTGAACACAACCTCTAATCGTGTGAGGACGGTTGTGGCTATGTTAATATGATTCATTCGTTTAGGAACCTGGCACGTGCTTTTTTCTTATTTTTTAAAATTCATATAGGGAAAGAAGAATTAGTAAACTGGAAAGGATCATGACTTCAAGATAAGTTTAAATATTGATCAGCAAAAAATCCAAAAAGAAAAACAAAAGATTTTCTTTCTATGTTTGCATTATAAAAATTTGGACAAAGAGTTTTTTCCAAAATATGTGTCAAACCCAAGAAAAATGAGAATTAAATTTATCAAATTTTCTTTCCATTAAAAAATATTCAATATTTTTATATCATCATAATATGAGAATTATTTTGGATATATTATTATCAAACCAAAGTGCCACGCATGGCCACCAATGGCGTCCCTTGAAATATTGTAATAATTGAGGAAAATATCGTTGAAGTTCATAAAATTACTTACAAGAAATCTCAAAATTAACAAAAAGGTGTTGCTTCTCATAATCTGATTGGTGCCTATAATACTTGCAAAAATCAGAATCGGAATAGGAATTAGTTTTCGTGAGAGTCAGTGAGTTAGACCAATCAATAAAAAAATGGTCAGGAATTAATTTAGTTGAATCAATCCAAATCAATTATATACAAAAATTTGACAACTAATAACATAAAAACATAAAATGAAGATTCGGCCTCTATTCTTAGCACAAATACACAATTTTATAATTTAATACAAATACAAAAGATAATCTCTATTTATCGTCACAGGACTACAATTTCATAAGTGTAAGGTTTTACATATCATGATTTATACTCTATTAAATGATAATGATAACTCATTAATAGACAATAGGTCCAACAATATTTTACATGGATAATACTAAATCATCCAATTCCTTGTTTAAAGCATCTTTGGAGTTTGAATCAATATCACCAATGGGAAGAGTAGAACTTTCACCTGCATCAACACCAGACCCCTGTGTAAAAGGAGGCATAGAACTCCCACCCATATGAAGTCCCTCAGGTAGAGGAGGCATAGACAAATTTTATTGTGAGTCAATAGATATACCAATATTAACAAAAAGTCTTCTAGGAAGAAGAGGCAAAGTAAAACCATCAGACATAGTAAAACACGGTCCAATTGCAAATGCTTTATTTGATATATTGGTATTGGTTGTGTAAAACCCGTGACTCGAGTCAGAGTTTTACGGGAGTGAACCAGTCGGTTCAACCGTCAGTTCGAATCGAGTCAACTTCATGGACCACGAGCTGAGTTGAGGCCAGCTGTCAGTTATGAGCGATGAGGGTCATGTATGCTCAAATGTACGATGATAACGCCTAAAAGATGATGAAAAATGGGTTATCAAGTATGTGGAGGTATGCAGTATTGATTGTTATTTTTATTTGATCGTAGAATAGTTTTAGGCCGAATAACGCATTAGGACGCGTTTGATTATATTCGGGTGGGTTAATAGTTATAGAACATATCATTTGGATGTTGCTGTGTTTGTTTGATTTTACGGGATTTTTCCTAATTTTTTTGATTTTTTTAGGATTTATTAGGAGATAGTTATTATTATTGACTTGAGTCGGAGTCGAGTCAAGTTTAATTTACAAAAATGCCATCGCACACCCCTTCATCTTTCCCGACCTTCCTCACCCCAAACCCTCGCCACCGCCACTGCCGCGTGCCACCGCCGCCACCGCCGACACCGCACTGCAGCCGAGCAACACCGCCCCACCCCGCCGTGCAGTCGCCGTGTAGACACGACCCACCCCGGCCACCGTCTCGCCGCCACAACGCCGGAATCGCCCCACAAGCCGCGACACCTCCCTCGTCGATTTGCCGCCGTCCGGGTCGCGCCGCCGCCGCTGTGACCCCTACGACCACCCCCTCGCCGTTGCCGACGTTTCCCCCATCCTCCTGACCGCCGTCAAGGCCGGCCGGAGGCCCGAACGGAGCACACCGCCGCCGCCGCCCATTTTCGACACTGTCATCGACAGCCATCGCCGCCTCGGTTGCCTTGTTTGACACCACCATTGGACCAAGCTCGTCGAGCTGGTGCCGATAGACCGCCTTGATTGCCCCGTCCCGAATCGTCGCCGGAAAACCCCCGACACTCGCCGGAAAACCGCCGGAACCGCTGGAAAATTGGATTCGTGGGAAATTCGCCGGATCACCCACCGAATGCACCTGGTCCAATCTGATCGGACTTCGGACGCCGCTAAGTGCCGAATTCGAGTTTCGAGCCACGAAACGGAAACCCTAGCCATCGCCGATTTTCGACGACGCGATATATAATTTATTTTAATTTAATTATTTGAAAGTATTGATTATTAGAATTGCATGCTAGGATTGGTGAATTGTGTGTTATAATAATATGTATATATGTAGATTTGATTAAGGAAAAAATATGAAATTTGTTTGATTGAGTGGTGTTAAAAATGGAGACTAAGAAACTAATTAGGGTAACTAGGTAATGATCATGATCTAATGCAAACTAGCCTAAGTAGACTTGCTAGAATTGATATAGGTTAATGTGTGTTGATTGATGCATGATTGTGTTGATTGTGTGTGCATGCTATAGGATGTGTGATTCATCATGCGTGGACCCGTTTGTTTGATTGGCGCGTGGACCCGTTTGGAGCTTCTACCAGGTCCGTTTAGGACTCGTTCTCTGTTTTACGCTACTCTATTGTTTATTTGATTTATCATGTCCAAGACGAGTTAAGTGGCGTTTTATCAGATCCCACTTAACTCGGGCCATTTAGCCAACAGTTTTTTTCGGATTAATAACCCTCGAGGATGAGATCCCTCGAGTTTGTTTTCGAACTTCAGATCCAGCTCACGATGCCTTCGGGCCTATTGTATAAATCCCAACCCAAGCCTATATATATATAGTTTTCGTGTTTTCGGTGAGAGATGGAATGAGGGTTACTTGCGGCCACGTCTTCAGATAGGGCGTGTGCCTGGAAGAGCGGGCTTTGGAGCTGGGGAGAACCCACTTCGTTCCGGAAGGATCCGGACAACTCCACCTTTGAATTCCTCAAACCCGGAGAAGTGTGGAGGTTTACGGGTACTGCAATGCAGCGCATGTGTAGACTTGTGGTTCAAAGGGTACTGAAGGCGACTGCCGGAGAGTGCTCGGCCTTTGTGCTCAAGGCCAGGAGTAATATGGAAGGTGCAGAGGGCGGTAAGGAATGAAATTTGATGCGAGAAGCGATAGAGAAATGGTCAAGGTATGAGGATGAGAAAGATAGGGGGACGCTGTCGACCCGACGGCGACGGCTCCCGTATGTGCCCTGATGAGAGTTCTTGAGGAAGTATATGGTTTTGATTCAACAGGAGAGTTTGCTCTCCTATGCCAGATTGATATTAGTTATTTTTCGGGCCGGTAACACTCGTTACTGACTGTTTTTCTATATATATGTAGGTGAGGAATGCGAGTGAGGAATGCGAGCGAAGAAAGCTGTCGGGACTGCGGAGGAGCAGCACGGAACCGCGCACACATGTACCTGCCGCGTGTAACGTATAATGACGGTGTGTTATTGCTACGTGAATGATAATTTTGATGTGTTTGTTTAGATAAATTGCTTGTTATGAAATGAATGGATAAATGTGAATGAGTAGTGAGTTTGGAGTTCAGGCTCGGTTCAATTGAAACGAAAGAGATAATGATGAATGCTACGATACATTATCATGTTTTATCGTATTTTGATAAAATAGTATATATTTTCTTTTGGTTTCTCATTTATTATTTTGTCTCTTTTTTGCTTGTACATCATATCATGCATGTTGGACCACGTTAGAACCCAATCGTTCTCATTCATGCATTTCATATTTGCATCTCCATCTTGAGACGCCGAGAGTAGATCCGGGTCGGCTTAACCGAATCTAGTAGATTAACGAACGGTTTGGTCACCGGTGACATTTCCGGGTCGGTTCGCGGGTGAACTGAAATGGGGTGTTACAGTTGTGGTATCAGAGCCAACTCTTGGCATATGTTTACTGATACAGAGCCAACTCTAGGCATATGTTGTCTGATACCAGTTGTGGTATCAGAGCTAACCCTTGGTTTATTAAGATGGTAGATGCATTACAGGTTACATGTGTGCCGAAGCTGCTCCGAGCTGTACAGACAGGTATTTTTCTGTCTTTATGTTTTTGTTCACAGATTTTGTTACGAGTCGGTGGTGTGACAGGGTGAACAGATCAGATCAGGAATTTGTAGCAGGATGGTGACAGAGACCCGTCGGACGCAGATCAGGACCCCATCGCCTCCAGTAGTCAGACAGGATAGTCCCGACCATGGTCACAGTGACACAGCTTCCAGTCGACCTAGGACCACCATGCCGCCAGCAGAGACGAGTGCACCGGTATCAGCTAGTCGTCGTACGGAGAGCCAGTGCCGAGACAGTCAACGCGATAGTCGCCGCAGTGGGAGTAGTCGACAGGAAAGGGATGTTGCAATAGCTAGGCTAGTTGAGGTTTAGATGCAAATGCAGCAGAATCAGGAGGAATTTAGGAGAGAGCTCAGACAGATAGCTCTATCAGTGGCTAGAGCAGAGAAGAGACCAGCCATGGATGAAGAAGCGCAAGGAGAGCCAGTAGCGCCCATGGGCCCTCCGCTGCCGCCTCCTCCTCCACCGCTGCAACAGGGAGCTACCCCCGCAACAGCTCCTCTGGTTGCCCCACTTCAGGCAAGGATGAGACAGGACGCCAGTGGACCTGCGATAGCAGGCAGCTGGCAAACCGAAGGGGGAGTGGAGCAGTTGGAGGTGACAGTGCACCAGTTGGTACGGGATCACAGATTCCTTGTTATGAGCCAGCAGAGGGATCAAATAGATTTGTAGACGTGAGGAGTTTGGAATTGTGGCAATATGAGAGATTCGTAAAGAATGGCGGACGACCTTTCTTTGGGAAGTTGGATGCGGAGGAGGCATTCCTATGGATATCAATTTGGCAGGCCCCGTAGAACACAAAGTGCGCGTCGTCACAGGAGCATTCCAAGACGAAGCGAGGATATGGGGGAGTTCGGTGCAGAATTTTGTATTCGATCATCGCCAGCCTCAGGACATCACTTGGGAGGAATTCAGAGTGGAATTCGATGGAAAGTATTTTCCACCAGATGTTAGGAGAAGGAAGGAACGAGAGTTCCAGATGTTGAGGCAAGGGCCTCTGACCGTAGTACAGTATGAGATGAGGTTTAGGGCGTTGGAGAGATTTGCACCAGATTTGGTTCCAACCGAAGGAAGAAGAATAGAGCGCTTCTATGAAGGCCTCCATCATGAGATTCGGATGGCGTACTTGGATAGGAAGTTTACTACCCTCGGTGATGTAGTGAGAGCTGCAGGTGAAGCAGAGCGGGTGATAGCTACACGACCATGTCGAGATGTCGACTAGAGGCAGCAACATCCGAGGCCATATCAGCCAGAATAGGGGGCACAACAGAGACGACGTGTAGATGCGCCAGTAGCCATGAGAGCCATGGATGGCTAGGTACAGGGCAACAGAGCCCCATTCTGTCAGAGTTGCCAACGCCATCATTGGGGAGAGTGCAGAGCAAGCAGAAATGTATGCTACAACTGCGGTCAGCCAGGGCACCGAGCCGCAGAGTGCAGAGTAGGCACTAGGGTTTGTTACTACTGTGGTCAGCCAGGACACAGGGCCGCAGAGTGCAGAGGAGGCACTAGGGCCTGTTACAGTTGCGGTCAACTAGGGCATAGGGCTACAACGTGTCCGACTAGCCAGAGCCAGCAGTTGACACTCCCAGCGCCTCAGCAGAGACTTGCACTTCCATCTCCCCAACAGTAGTCATAGTAGAGTGGACCAGGGAGACAGCCGAGTATAGAAGAGATTCTAGTGGTCGGTGAATTTACAGATGTCTTTCCTGAGGAGATTACTAGATTGCCGCCAGACAGAGAGGTGGATCTTGCTATCGAGTTGATGCCTGGCACAGCCCCAACTTCGAGAGCTCCATATAGGATGGCACCTCTGGAGCTCAAGGAACTGAAGGAACAGCTACAGACACTGTTGGACCAAGGATTCATCAGACCGAGTGTTTCCCCTTGGGGCGCACCGGTGCTATTTGTGAGGAAGAAGGATGGAAGCATGCGGTTATGCATAGATTATAGGATGCTAAACCATGCAACGGTTAAGAACAGATACCCTCTTCCTCGTATTGATGATTTATTTGGCCAGTTGAACTTAGCAGTTGTCTTTTCGAAGATTGATTTGAGATGTGGATACTACCAACTGAGGATTAGAGCAGAAGACATCCTGAAGACTGCGTCCAGGACGAGATATGGACACTACGGATTTCTGGTCATGCTGTTTGGATTGACCAATGCTCCAGCTACATTTATGGACTTGATGAACAGAGTGTTCAATCCGTACTTGGACCAGTTTGTGATCGTCTTTGTGGATGATATACTGGTATATGCTTCGTCCAGGGAAGAACATGCACAACACCTGAGGATTGTGTTGCAAACACTGAGAGAGCATAGGTTGTATGGGAAATTTTTGAAGTACAGTTTCTAGTTATCAAAGGTGAATTTTCTCGGCCACATCATCTCAGCATCAGGCATCTCAGTGGATCCAGCTAAGATAGAGGCAGTAGTGCAGCGGTAACAACCGAAGACACCTACGAAGGTTCGGAGTTTTCTGGGATTGGCTGGATATTATAGACGGTTCATTCAGGACTTCTCTTCCATAGCAGCCCCTCTGACGCGACTGACTAGGAAAGAGGAACGGTTCATATGGACAAACGAATGTGAGCGGAGTTTCAAGATGCTAAAGGAGAGGCTAACATAGCATACCATGAGAGAAAGGCAAATGTGGCAGCCGATGCATTGAGCAGGAAGCCAAGATTCTTGTACACCGCAGGATTTGCAGCATTGTCACTGACCGAGCACACTACGAGCCAGAGACAGTTAGTTGGGATGATGGAGCGACTTACGATTCAACCAAGCGTACTTGAGCAGATCCGGATTGCACAGGAGGCAGATCCGCAGTTGAAGCAGTGGTTGGAACACGGAACACATCCGGAATTGGCTAGGGATACAGACGGATTAGTCAGATTGAGAGGCCGACTATTCGTGCCTAATGTTCCAGAGTATCCCGGACTTCGAAGTACTATTCTTCACGAAGCTCACACGTCGAGATGCTCAGTACACCCAGGTGGAGTGAAGATGTACCACGATGTCTGACGAACCTATTGGTGGCCAGGAATGAAGAGAGAAGTATATGATACAGTGGCTAGATGTTTGGTATGCCAGCAAGTGAAAGCCGAGCACGTACGTGCAGGTGGAATGCTACAACCGTTGGAAACCCCAAAGTGGAAGTGGGAGAGTATAGCTTACGACTTTCTAGTCGGTTTACCTAAGACCCGCCAACAAAAGAATGCTATATGGGTCATAGTGGATCGACTTACAAAGAGCGTACACTTCATACCGATCAGGATGGATTACCCACTGACCACATTGGCTACGCTGTATAGAGATCAGATAGTCAGGTTACACGGCATACCGCGGGAGATCATATCAGACAGGGATCCGAGGTTCACATCACGATTTTGGAAGGCCTTTCAGGCAGCTATGGGCACAGAATCGAGATTCAGCACAGCTTTCCATCATCAAACAGACGGATAGACGGAAAGAACCATACAGACCCTGGAAGACTTGCTTCGCGCATGTATCCTGGATTTCGGAGGGAGTTGGGAAGAACACCTACCTTTGGTGGAATTCTCCTACAACAACAGCTATCAGGCCACGATTGGAATGGCACCGTTCGAAGCATTGTACGGCAGACCATGCAGATCCCCAGTGTGTTGGGTGCAGGGCAGCGAACCAGTGGTAGTTGGGCCAGAAATGATCCAGCAGACACAAGAAGTGGTAATGAGGATTAGAA
This sequence comes from Piper betle, assembly GCA_033002965.1. Taxonomy (NCBI): domain Eukaryota; kingdom Viridiplantae; phylum Streptophyta; class Magnoliopsida; order Piperales; family Piperaceae; genus Piper; species Piper betle. The sequence goes on from JAURVB010014937.1 coordinate 103,804, forward strand.
GAAGAATGAGGTCAGCTCAAGATAGACAAAAGAGTTACGCAGACCAGCGCAGACGTGAGGTTCATTTCGCGTTAGGAGATCACGTTCTCCTGAAGGTCTCTCCGACTAAGGGAAACACGAGATTCGGGACGCGAGGGAAACTCAGTCCGCGCTATATTGGACCCTTTGACGTGATTGAGCGCATTGGACCAGTGGCATATAGGCTAGCATTGCCTCCTCACCTATCAGCTGTGCATGATGTCTTCCACGTGTCAATGTTGAAGAAGTATCACCCTGACAACTCTCATGTTGTCAGCTTCAAAGAGGTAGAGCTGCAACCAGACCTGACGTACCCAGAGGATGCAGTCCAAATTGTGGACCGAAGAGTGAAGATTCTCCGAAGAAAGGAAGTTCCCCTAGTACGAGTGCAATGGACCCGACGAGGAGTTGAAGAAGCTACGTGGGAACGAGAAGATGAGATGAGGAAGCGATACCCGGAGTTGTTCGAGCAACCAGCTTCACAACCAGATACTACGCCAACACGTACATTAAGATGAGGAACACGGTTGAAACTTCCTTAGTTAAAATTTCGAGGACGAAATTTTTCTAAGGAGGGAAGGTTGTAAAACCCGTGACTCGAGCCAGAGTTTTACGGGAGTGAACCAGTCGGTTCAACCGTCAGTTCGAATTGAGTCAGCTTCATGGACCGCGAGCTGAGTTGAGGCCAGCTGTGAGTTATGAGTGATGAGGGTCATGTATGCTCAAATGTACGATGATAACGCCTAAAAGATGATGAAAATGGGTTATCAAGTATGTGGAGGTATACAGTATTGATTGTTATTTTTATTTGATCGTAGAATAGTTTTAGGCCGAATAACGCATTAGGACGCGTTTGATTATATTCGGGTGGGTTAATAGTTATAGAACATATCATTTGGATGTTGTTGTGTTCGTTTGATTTTACGGGATTTTTCCCCATTTTTTAGAATTTTTTTTAGGATTTATTAGGAGATAGTTATTATTATTGACTCGAGTCGGAGTCGAGTCAAGTTTAATTTACAAAAATGCCATCGCACGCCCCTTCTTCTTTCCCGACCTTCCTCACCCCAAACCCTCGCCACCGCCACTGCCAGATGCTGCCGCCACCGCCGCCGATGCCACATTGCAGCCGAGCAACGCCGCCCCACCCCGCCGTGCAGTCGCCGTGCTGACACGACCCACCCCGGCCACCGTCTCGCCGCCACGACGCCGAAATCGCGCCACAAGCCGCGACGCCTCCCTCGTCGATTCGCCGCCGTCCGGGTCGCGCCGCCGCCGCTGTGACCCCGACGACCACCCCCTCGCCGTTGCCGACGTTTCCTCCATCCTCCCGACCGCCGTCGAGGCCGGCCGGAGCCCCTATCGGAGCACACCGCCGCCGCCGCCGCCCATTTCGACACCGTCGTCGACAGCCATCGCCGCCTCGGCTGCCTTGTTTGACACCACCATCTGACCAAGCTCGTCGAGCTGGTGCCGATAGACCCCTTGATTGCCCCGTCCCGAATCGTCGCCGAAAAACCCCTGACACTCGCCAGAAAACCGCCGGAACCGCTGGAAAATTGGATTCGTGGGAAATTCGCCGGATCACCCGCCGAACGCACCCGGTCCAATCTGATCGGACTTCGGACGCCGCTAGGTGCCGAATTCGAGTTTCGAGCCACGAAACGGAAACCCTAGCCGTCGCCGATTTTCGACGACGCGAGGTATAATTTATTTTAATTTAATTATTTGAAAGTATTGATTATTAGAATTGCATGCTAGGATTGGTGAATTGTGTGTTATAATAATATGTATAAATGTAGATTTGATTAAGGATAAAATATGAAATTTGTTTGATTGAGTGGTGTTAAAAATGGAGACTAAGAAACTAATTAGGGTAACTAGGTAATGATCATGATCTAATGCAAACTAGCCTAAGTAGACTTGCTAGAATTGATATAGGTTAATGTGTGTTGATTGATGCAGTGATTGTGTTGATTGTGTGTGCATGCTATAGGATGTGTGATTCATCATGCGGGCGTTAGTTTTTAGCTTGATTGTGTAGGTACGGTGTAGGAGCTCGCCGCCTAGGCGCGTGGACCCGTTTGGAGCTTCTACCAGGTCCGTTTAGGACTCGTTCTCTGTTTTACGCTACTCTATTGTTTATTTGATTTATCATGTGCAGGACGAGTTAAGTGGCGTTTTATCGGATCCCACTTAACTCGGGCCATTTAGCCAACAGTTTTTTTCGGATTAATAACCCTCGAGGATGAGATCCCTCGAGTTTGTTTTCGAACTTCAGATCCAGCTCACGATGCCTTCGGGCCTATTGTATAAATCCCAACCCAGGCCTATATATATATAGTTTTCGTGTTTTCGATGAGAGATGGAATGAGGGTTACTTGCGGCCACGTCTTCAGATACGAGGACGGTGAGACGAGGGAGATGATGCTTTGGCTTCCCCACGACTAGGGCTACTAATTGAGTGAGCCGGCTCATGAGCATTTGGCTTGACTCAATTCAAAACTTGACATTTAAATGTTTGAGCTCGAACTCGACTCGAACTCAAATCCTACGAGTTGAGCTTAAGCAAGGTAGTATTCGACTCGACTCAACTTAATTATAACTCAAACTCGACTCATAGCTTGACTCGAAGTCAACTCAATAATATAATATAATGATATACATAATATCATTTGTCTATTCAATATATATTTAAAATTATAAATAAATACTATTGTTGACTACGTATTAAAGGAGGGTGGTGGTGAGGGTCTTTTGTTTTTTATTTTTTTATTAAATCTGGGTCATCATTGTAATCGAACAATCTAGATTAAAGTTTGAGACTCTACCCCCAGCTAAGATTTATATATATATATATATATATATATATATAATAAGTTTATTTGTAATTAGTTATATTTATTTATGTACAATAAAATAAATAAAGTAGCATCAACATAGGGATAGCTCAGGTGTTCAATCCATGCTCATCACATGATCATTTTTTGTTGGACACATGCACAAGATTTGGGCCTGATTGAGCGAGCCATCGTGAACTACTTTCAAGCAAGTTTCGAGCTCACAAACGAGTTAGATCGAGCCATCGTGAATTAGTTTCGAGCTCACAAATGAGTTGGGTTTCAACCTAGTTCGAGCTCGTCAAAATTAAACAGTTTAATGCATTTGAGTTCGAGTCGAGCTCGAACAACATAAAAATGTTAGAGTCGATTTCGAGCATATATATTCAAATTCGATCTTGAGTTGAGTTTGAACACAAACTGAATTTAGCTTGTTAGTTTTGAGCTCACAAACAAGTTCAATCGAGCCATTGTGAACTAGTTTCGAACTCACAAATGAGCTGGGTTTCAAGATAGTTTTGAGCTCGTCAAAATTAAATAGTTTCATGTATTCTAGCTTGAGTCGAGCTTGAACAACATAAAAAATATTTGAGTCAATTTCGATTATATATGTTTAAAACTCGTTTAATCTCGAGTAGAGTTCGAACACAAGCGAAATTCGGCTTGCTTGCTCATTTAATAGCCCTACGCATGACTATGCCACAAATCTGCCACATCGCCCCAAGGCGGGTTTGTGACATGACAATTCATCTCCCTACAGTCTCACATGACCGATTGATGGTTGCGTGGCGTGGTGCTTCCTCTCCCTGCACAGCCATGCCACAGTAAGGGAGAGGAGCAGCGGTGGGGCATCTTGGCACGTGGTGTAGGCACGGTGGAGAAGCAATGCCGAGCAGGAATCCTGACGGGAAGGTAGTGTGGCCACGTGGTGTGGGGGCAACCACATGGAGCAATCACGGGTCAAATTTAGCCAAAAAAAATTCCAAATACACAAAAAAAAGGGTTAATACAATCATTTGTCTGAAGAGTTCCAAATTAAAATTTTATCACGGTCTACCAACATCAAATAGATGACACAAAATAAAATAAAATATACATAGCAAAAAAGTTTTCTAAAATATTAACTAACTATTATTTTGATATTGTTAAACATGTGAAAATTATTAATTTTTTTTTCAAATTTTACGGAGCTTTGACACTATCAAAGCTGTGTCAAACAATTTAAAACTTTTTAAAGCAATGTCAAACAAATTAAAACTTTTTTAAATAATAATGTCAACCTTAACACAGCTTTGACATTGTCAAATCTGTGCGGGCAGGGAAGCCACGGCACACACTGCAGCTGCTCCCTGCGTACAATACCACCCCTGACCCCCCCAATTTAAAAATTGAGATAACATGCTTAAACTTTAAATTGATTTAAAAAAGTATTAGTACTTAATTATTTATTTTTATATGAATTTTTGTAAATTTTTTATTGGCAGGACCCACTAAATTTGACTCTATATAAAAGCCAATAAAAACGGCTACTTATATAAGTTATATATGAACCTAACTAATGTTTATAATAATAATTATATAAAGCGCAGAATATATTGTCTTGTAAATGGTTAGAAATGTTAACTACGTTAATTTTCGTTTTATGCACGGGTGTCTTTCAGCCCCTACCGTTGCAGCCTTTCTTCTCATTGTGGGCATTTCATGGACCCACTGGATGTGCAACAAGAGAAAGCTCATCAAGGAAAAGCAGAAATTCTTCAAACAAAATGGGGGCTCACTCCTCCACCAACTCTCTTCTTCGAACCCGACCGGCATGGATATCATCAAGATCTTCACTGCAAGAGAGCTAGAGAAGGCAACTAACAACTATCACACAAGCAATATAGTTGGGGTGGGAGGCCATGGCACGGTTCATAAAGGTACCCTCCATGACAACAGAATAGTAGCAATCAAGAAAGCCATTATAGTAGACAGGGATCAAGTCAACCAATTTATAAATGAAATTGTCATCTTGTTCAAGATGAATCACCGTAATGTGGTCAAACTTCTGGGCTGCTGCCTGGAAACTGTAGTCCCACTGCTTGTGTATGAGTTCATCCCCAATGGCACACTCTTCCACCACATCCACCACAAGGACCATGCTTCTTCATTATCATTTGACAGTCGTTTAAGAATTGCAGGGGAGTCTGCTGGGGCATTAGCATTTTTACACTCTGCAGCCTCAATACCTATTATCCACCGGGACGTGAAATCAGCCAACATCCTTCTTGACAACCATTTTGCAGCGAAGGTATCAGATTTCGGTGCATCAAGGCTTGTTCCACTTGATGTGGCACAAGTGACTACTCTGGTGCAGGGGACCTTGGGTTATTTGGATCCGGAATATTTCCAGACGGGCCAGTTGTCCGACAAGAGTGATGTCTACAGTTTTGGGGTTGTGCTGGTGGAACTCCTTACCGGTGCCAAGCCCATTTGTTCCACCATATCTGAAGAGGAGAGGAGCCTGTCCATGTATTTCATTGCAGCAATGAAACAGAACAGACTATTTCAGGTTTTAGCTGATGAGGTTGTGAATGAAGATGTAGGCCAATTGGTAGCAGTTGCAGAGTTGGCTAGGAGCTGCTTGAAGATGAAAGGAGAAGATAGACCAACCATGAACGAAGTTGTAGCAGAAATGGACAGGTTGAGGGCTTTGAGGCAGCATCCATGGACTGACAGTCAGAATCAGGAACAAAAACAAATTCTGGTCGATCACGAAAGCGACGAAAGTTGGAGTGCTGAACGGCTGGTACATCAAAACTTGACCCTATCATTTGGAGCGAACGAATCGTCATAGACAATTCTTGACAAGGATGTACGGCCAGTTCAATAAGTAGAAATAATTAAACTTTTTTTTCTTTTAATTTTTCATTTTTTTAAACTAGTGAGTATTTAAGCATAGCAGTTTCTTTTTTCTGTTTTTGATTGTGAGTGTCTGCAATTGAGACGAAAGGAATGTAAAATTTGAGAAAATAATTTAAATTGTTATAAGTAGTATATATATAATGTATTTTTATGTAATATAATCATGATTACCTTAAACCAAGATTTATTGTGTAAAAAGAATATTACTAGGCTTTTATTGTGTAAAAAGAATTTTCCATTTTTCTTTTGCTCTGAAAAAGTAAAGTTTTTTTCTCACATAAAACACCCATTATGTATGGTGGTAATTATTAGGGTTGTTAATTGAGCAACCCAACTCGCGAGCATTTAACGTTCGATTCAACTAGAAATTAAGCATTTAAATGCTCGAGTTCAAACTCAAATCTTACGAGTCAAGTTTGAGTAATGCAATTTTTGACTCAACTCGATTCGGTTATAACTTGAACTGGACTCAAAATCGACCCGTAGCTCAACTCGATAATATAATATAATAATATATATAATATCACTTACCTACTCAAAACACATTTAAAATCGTATATAAATCTTATTATTGACTATTAATATAAATTCTAAAAAATAATGTTACTATAATAAAAGAACAAAAACTAATTTTAATTAACATGAGTCTGCTACTTATAGAAAATCTCTACCACAACAATATAATTATTTATCATGGCTTAATTAACTAAAATCGTAAGGTTAACAAATTATGCATGCTATGGCATATATAAGAGACAGACCACCAAAAATATGGATAAGATAATCAAAAGATTTACAGTTCATTACCAAGATGAAAATACATATATAAAAATATCATACCTATAGTCAGGCTCCTACATGATCTGGCATCCATCAATAAGCCCATGTGTAAAACCTATGACTCAAGTCAGAGTTTTTTATTAATGAACTAGTCGGTTCAATCGTCAGTTTGAGTCGAGTGAATTTCATGAACCGCGTGCTAAGCCTAAGTACAGCTATGAGTTATGAGCAATATAGGTCAAGTGTACCTAAGTATATAATGATAGCGTTGGAAAGATGATGAGAAATGAGTTATGAGAGTATATAAAAGTATACAATATGTTTTTTTAATGTATCATAGAATTATTTTTATACCAAATAAGGCATTAGGAAGCTTTATAGGGAAGTTTAGGTGGGTTATTAGTTATAGAATATGTCATTGTGGTGTTATGGTATGTTTTATACATTATAGGATTTTTTCCTATTTGTCTAGATTTTTTAAAGAATTTATTACGAGTTAGTTATTATTTTTTACTCGAGTCGGAGTTGAGTCAACTTTTATTTATGATATCACCACCGACCCATTTCTCACCAACACCACCTCTTGCTGCTGCACCACCGTTGATCGACGCCGCCAGTCATTGTAAAACCCTAGCCTCGGGTTAGGGTTTTTCTTGATTTTAGTTTTGCCCGATTTGGGTTAGTATCGAGACAATTTGAAAAAGTTCAAGCTAGACCAATTTTTAGAATATGAGCATGGGATCCAGATGACCATATGAGCATGTTATGGTGGTTGAGTATGCGTGACATGCATATGATAGCTTGAGGTTAGGGTATAACAACGCATAAGTTATCAGTGTATATGTGAGATATACATATGATTTTTATGAGTTAACCAGGATTTTAGGCTTAGATTTAGACCGTTGCAATATTTAATATCCATTTAAAATTTTAAAAGTATCTCATTTGCATGCAGTTTAGGGATTTCAGACTACCAAATTGCCAGTGTGGGCCCAACTTGATTTAGTCTCAGATTTTTTTTACTTGATCAAGTTGAGCGTTCGAAACCTATTTAGAATTGTTGCTTCGATTCCCGCCTATTGAATCATTTATAGGATTCGAGTCAATTTTCACTGTGGACCATCTTTATTCGAGCTTTCCATATATATGAGCCTGGGGAGGCTGTGCTGCAATTTTCATCTGCCATTGATAACCCATCAACAGTGGAAAACCATTCAAGGAAAAAAATTGGCTGCAGCCGCCCCTGCCATGACACCTCTGTTGCAGCCCCTGCTTTGCAGGTTTTGAGCTGGAGCTGTGGCCTGCCGCCTCACCCCCACTGCCCTGCCGCTCACCATGGCTCATCCCCTCCCCACCAGCGTTGTCGAGCTCGGCTCCACCGACCTCATCTTCCAGATCTCCAATCTCACTTTGATGCCACCGACGACGCCACCCACTTCAATGTTGCGCCGCCGACAAAGCTCACCTACTTCGACAACATGCATTGCCTCCACTCCACCACCGCCCTCATCCTCAATCTCCAGGTCTCCCCCACCCACCCCCTTCTCAAGTTTGTGCTTTTGTATGATATTTTTGGTAAAATGCAAATTTGATAAATTCCTAAATCTTTCCTGTGTTAAGCTCACCCTTGAGCTTGTCGAGGAAGTGCTATAAACCCATCCGTCAAGAACTTGATCGGCTATTTCAAAATCGCTGCAGGTAAAGGTAAGTTTTCTGGTCTATGCTATAATGTAAATGGTTGTGGGGATGCCACACAGTTGCGATTTATTATTCAAATTTTTGTAAAAAGGTTTACCCTAAAAACATTAGGTAATCATGTAAAACCCGTGACTCGAGTCAGAGTTTTACGGGAGTGAACCAGTCGGTTCAACTGTCGGTTCGAGTCGAGTCAGCTTCATGGACCGCGAGCTGAGTTGAGGCCAGCTGTGAGTTATGAGCGATGAGGGTCATGTATGCTCAAATGTACGATGATAACGCCTAAAAGATGATGAAAATGGGTTATCAAGTATATGGAGGTATGCAGTATTGATTGTTATTTTTATTTGATCGTAGAATAGTTTTAGGGCCGAATAACGCATTAGGACGCGTTGGATTATATTCGGGTGGGTTATTAGTTATAGAACATATCATTTGGATGTTGTTGTGTTCGTTTGATTTTACGGGATTTTTCCCAATTTTTTTGGATTTTTTTAGGATTTATTAGGAGATAGTTATTATTATTGACTCGAGTCGGAGTCGAGTCAAGTTTAATTTACAAAAATGCCATCACACGCCCCTTCATCTTCCCCGACACCTTACCCTTCCAAACCCTAGCCGCGCCGCCCACGTTCGTCGCCGCCGCCGCTACCGACGCCGCACTGCCGCCGATCAACGCCGCCCCGCCCCGCCGTGCAGTCGCCGTGCCGCCACGACCCACCCCGGCCACCATCTCGCCGCCACGACGCCGGAATCGCCCCACGAAACCGCCTCGGTCGTTGCCACTCCGAGCCGGATTCTGCCACCGTCCGGGCCGCGCCGCCGCCGCTGTGGCCCCGACGACCACCCCCTCGCCGTCGCCGACGTTTCCCCATCCATCCCGACCGCCGTCGAGGCCGGCCGGAGCCCCGATCGGAGCACACCGCCGCCGCCGCCCATTTTCGACGCCGCCGTCGACGGCCATCGCCGCCTCGGCTACCCTGTTTGACACCACCATTGGACCAAGCTCGTCGAGCTGGTGCCGATAGACCCCCTGATTGCCCCGTCCCAAATCATCGCCGGAAAACCGTCGGAATCCGCCGGAAAACCGCCGACACTCGCCGGAAAACCGCTGGAACCGCCGGAAAATTGGATTCGTGGGAAATTCGCCGGATCATCCGCCGAACGCACCTGGTCCAATCTGATCGGACTTCGGACGCCGCTAGGTGCCGAATTCGAGTTTCGAGCCACGAAACGGAAACCCTAGCCGTCGCCGATTTTCGACGACGCGAGGTATAATTTATTTTAATTTAATTATTTGAAAGTATTGATTATTAGAATTGCATGCTAGGATTGGTGAATTGTATGTTATAATAATATATATAAATGTAGATTTGATTAAGGATAAAATATGAAATTTGCTTGATTGAGTGGTGTTAAAAATGGAGGCTAAGAAATAAATTAGGGTAACTAGGTAATGATCATGATCTAATGCAAATTAGCCTAAGTAGGCTTGCTAGAATTGATATAGGTTGATGTGTGTTGATTGATGCGTGATTGTGTTGATTGTGTGTGCATGCTATAGGATGTGTGATTCATCATGCGGGCGTTAGTTTTTAGCTTGATTGTGTAGGTACGGTGTAGGAGCTCGCCGCCTAGGCGCGTGGACCCGTTTGGAGCTTCTACCAGGTCCGTTTAGGACTCGTTCTCTGTTTTTACGCTACTCTATTGTGTATTTGATTTATCATGTGCAGGACGAGTTAAGTGGCGTTTTATCGGATCCCACTTAACTCGGGCCATTTAGCCAACAGTTCTTTTTCGGATTAATAACCCTCGAGGATGAGATCCCTCGAGTTTGTTTTCGAACTTCAGATCCAGCTCAAGTTGCCTTCGGGCCTATTGTATAAATCCCAACCCAGGCCTATATATGTATAGTTTTCGCGTTTTCGGTGAGAGATGGGATGAGGGTTACTTGCGGCCACGTCTTCAGATAGGGCGTGTGCCCGGAAGAGCGGGCTCTGGAGCTGGGGAGAACCCACTTCGTTCCCGAAGGATCCGGACAACTCCACCTTTGAGTTCCTCAAACCCGGAGAAGTGTGGAGGTTTACGGGTACTGCAATGCAGCGCATGTCTAGACTTGTGGTTCAAAGGGTACTGAAGGCGACTGCCTGAGAGTGCTCGGCCTTTGTGCTCAAGGCCAGGAGTAATATGGAAGGTGCAGAGGGCGGTAAGGAATGAAATTTGATGCGAGAAGCGATAGAGAAATGGCCAAGGTATGAGAATGAGAAAGAAAGGGGGACGCTGTCGACCCGAGGGCGACGGCTCGACGGCGACGGCTCCCGTATGTGCCCTGATGAGAGTTCTTGAGGAAGTATATGGTTTTGATTCAACAGGAGAGTTTGCTCTCCTGTGCCAGATTGATATTAGTTATTTTCCGGGCCGGTAACACTCATTACTGACGGTTTTTCTATATATATGTAGGTGAGGAATGCGAGCGATGAAAGCTGTCGGGACTGCGGAGGAGCAGCACGGAACCGCGCACACATGTACCTGCCGCGTGTAACGTATGTATAATGATGGTGTGTTATTGTTATGTAAATGATAATTTTGATGTGTTTGCTTGAATGAATTACTTGTTATGAAACGAACTGATAAATATGAATGAGTAGGGAGCCTTGGAGTTCAGACTCGGCTCGGGTAAAAACGAATGAGATAATGATTTAATGTCAATGGTAGATTGTTATGTGTTATCGTATTTTCATAAAATAGTATATATTTTCTTTTGGTTTCTCATTTGTTGTTTTGTCTTATTTTGCTTGTACATCATAGCATGCATGTAGGACTCCGTTAGAACCCAATCGTTCCCATTCATGCATTTCATATTTGCATCTCCATCTTGAGACGCCGAGAGTAGATCCGGGTCGGCTTAACCGAATCTAGTAGATTAACGAACGGTTCGGTCGCCGGTGACATTTCCGGGTCGGTTCACGGGTGAGCCGAAACGGGGTGTTACAATAGTGGTATCAGAGCCAACTCTTGGCATATGTTCTCTGAGAGCCAACTCTTGGCATATGTTCTCTGATACCAATAGTGGTATCAGAGCTAACCCTTGGTTGATTAAGATGGTAGATGCATTACAGGTTACATGTGTGCCGAAGCTGCTCCGAGCTGTACCGACAGGTATTTTTCTGTCTTTATGTTTTTGTTCACAGATTTTCTTACCTAACAGTGGTGTGACAGGGTGAGTAGATTAGAGTAGGGTACACAAACAGGATGGTGACACAGACCCGTCGGACGCAGATCAGGACCCCATCGCCTCCAGTAGTCAAACAGGATAGTCCCGACCATGGTCACAGTGACACAGCTTCCAGATCGACCTAGGACCACCATGCCACCAGCAGAGACGAGTGTACCGGTATCAGCTAGTCGTTGCACGGAGAGTCATCGCCGAGACAGTCGACGCGACAGTCACCGCAGTGGGAGTAGTCGACAGGAAAGGGATGCTGCAATAGCTAGGCTAGTTGAGGTTCAGATGCAAATGCAGCAGAATCAGGAGGAATTTAGGAGAGAGCTCAGACAGATAGCTCTATCAGTGGCTAGAGCAGAGAAGAGACCAGTCGTGGATGAAGAGGCGCAAGGAGAGCCAGTGGCGCCCATGGGCCCTCCGCCACCGCCTCCTCCTCCACCGCTGCAACAGGGAGCTACCCCCGCAACAGCTCCTCTGGTTGCCCCACTTCAGGCAAGGATGAGACAGGACGCCAGTGGACCCGCGATAGCAGGTAGCGGGCAAACCGTAGGGGGAGTGGAGCAGTTGGAGGTGACAGTGTACCAGTTGGTACGGGATCACAGATTCCTCGTTATGAGCAAGCAGAGGGATCAAACAGATCTGTAGACGTGAGGAGTTTGGAATTGTGGCAATATGAGAGATTCGTGAAGAATGGCGGACGACCTTTCTTTGGGAAGTTGGATGCTGAGGAGGCATTCCTATGGATATCGTCGGCCATAGGAGTGTTTGATAGTATGGCATGCCCCGTAGAACACAGAGTGCGCGTCGTCACAGGAGCATTCCAAGACGAAGTGAGGATATGGTGGAGTTCGGTGCAGAATTCTGTATTTGCTCATCGCCAGCCTCAGGACATCACTTGGGAGGAATTCAGAGTGGAATTCGATGGAAAGTATTTTCCACCAGATGTTAGGAGAAGGAAGGAACGAGAGTTCCAGATGTTGAGGCAAGGGCCTATGACAGTAGTACAGTATGAGACGAGGTTTAGAGCGTTGGAGAGATTTGCACCAGATTTGGTTCCAACCGAAGGAAGAAGAATAGAGCGCTTCTATGAAGGCCTCCATCATGAGATTCGGATGGCATACTTGGATAGGAAGTTTACTACCCTCGGTGACGTAGTGAGAGCTGCAGGTGAAGCAGAGCGGGTGATAGCTACATGACCACGTCGAGATGTCGACCAGAGGCAGCAACATCCGAGGCCATATCAGCCAGAGCAGGGGGCACAGCAGAGACGACGTGTAGATGCGCCAGTAGCCATGAGAGCCATGGATGGCCAGGTACAGGGCAGCAGAGCCCCATTCTGTCAGAGTTGCCAACGCCATCATTGGGGAGAGTGCAGAGCAAGCAGAAATGTATGCTACAACTGCGGTCAGCCAGGGCACCGAGCTGCAGAGTGCAGAGTAGGCACTAGGGTTTGTTACAACTGCAGTCAGCCAGGACACAGGGCCGCAGAGTGCAGAGGAGGCACTAGGGCCTATTACAGTTGCGGTCAACTGGGACATAGGGCTGCAACGTGTCCGACTAGCCAGAGCCAGCAGTTGACACTCCCAGCGCCTCAGCAGAGACTTGCACTTCCAGCTCCCCAACAGCAGTCACAGTAGAGTGGACCAGGGAAACAACCGAGTATAGAAGAGATTCCAGTGGTCGGCGAATTTACAGATGTATTTCCTGAGGAGATTACTAGATTGCCGCCAGACAGAGAGGTGGATCTTGCCATCGAGTTGATGCCTGGCACAGCCCCAATTTCGAGAGCTCCGTATAGGATGGCACCTCTGGAGCTCAAGGAACTGAAGGAACAGCTACAGACACTGTTGGACCAAGGATTCATCAGACCGAGCGTTTCCCCTTGGGGCGCACCAGTGCTATTTGTGAGGAAGAAGGATGGAAGCATGCGGTTATGCATAGATTATAGGATGCTAAACCATGCAACGGTTAAGAACAGATACCCTCTTCCTCGTATTGATGATTTATTTGACCAGTTGAGCTTAGCAGTTGTCTTTTCGAAGATTGATTTGAGATCAGGATACTACCAACTGAGGATTAGAGCAGAAGACATCCCGAAGACTGCGTTCAGGACGAGATATGGACACTACGAGTTTCTGGTCATGCCGTTTGGATTGACCAATGCTCCAGCAACATTTATGGACTTGATGAACAGAGTGTTCAATCAGTACTTGGACCAGTTTGTGATCGTCTTTGTGGATGACATACTGGTATATTCTTCATCTAAGGAAGAACATGTGCAACACCTGAGGATTGTGTTGCAAACACTGAGAGAGCATAGGTTGTATGGGAAATTTTCGAAGTGCAGTTTCTGGTTGTCAGAGGTGAATTTTCTTGGCCACATCATCTCAGCATCAGGCATCTCAGTGGATCCAGCTAAGATAGAGGCAGTAGTGCAGTGGGAACAACCGAAGACACCTACGGAGGTTCGGAGTTTTCTGGGATTGGCTGGATACTACAGACGGTTCATTCAGGACTTCTCTTCCATAGCAGCCCCTCTGACGCGACTGACTAGGAAAGAGGAACGGTTCATATGGACAGACGAATGTGAGCGGAGTTTCAAGATGCTAAAGGAGAGGTTGACTTCGGCGCCTATCCTTGCATTGCCTGAGGGACATGAGGATTTTGTAGTGTATACTGATGCCTCAGGGATTGGCTTAGGTTGTGTTTTGATGCAGAAGGATAAGGTTATTGCTTATGCATCTCGTCAGCTCAAGGTGCATGAGCGTAACTATCCTACTCATGACCTAGAGCTTGCTGCAGTCATATTCGCTCTCAGAATATGGAGGCACTATCTATATGGGACATCTTTCAGACTTCTAACTGATCACCAGAGTCTGAAATATATCTTCACGCAGAAGGATCTGAATAGCAGACAGAGGAGATGGTTGGAGATGTTAGCTGATTACGAGGTCGACATAGCATACCATGAGGGCAAGGCGAATGTGGTAGCCGATGCATTGAGCAGGAAGCCAGGATTCTTGTACACCGCAGGATTAGCAGCATTGTCAGTGACCGAGCACACTACGAGCCAGAGACAGTTAGTTGGGATGATGGCGTGACTTACGATTCAGCCAAGCGTGCTTGAGCAGATCCGGATTGCACAGGAGGCAGATCCGCAGTTGAAGCAGTGGTTGGAACACGGAACACATCAGGAATTGGCCAGGGATACAGACGGATTAGTCAGATTGAGAGGCCGACTATTCGTGCCTAATGTTCCAGAGTGTCCCGGACTTCGAAGTACTATTCTTCACGAAGCTCACACGTCGAGATGCTCAGTACACCCAGGTGGAGTGAAGATGTACCACGATGTCCGACGAACCTATTGGTGGCCAGGAATGAAGAGAGAAGTATATGATATAGTGGCTAGATGTTTGGTATGCCAACAAGTGAAAGCCGAGCACATACGTCCAGGTGGAATGCTACAACCGTTGGAAACCCCAGAGTGGAAGTGGGAGAGTATAGCTTACGACTTTGTAGTTGGTTTACCTAAGACCCGCCAACAAAAGGATGCGATATGGGTCATAGTGGATCGACTTACAAAGAGCGTACACTTCATACCGATCAGGATGGATTACCCACTGACCACATTGGCTACGCTGTACAGAGATCAGATAGTCAGGTTACACGGCGTACCACGGGAGATCATATCAGACAGGGATCCGAGGTTCACATCGCGATTTTGGAAGGCTTTTCAGGTAGCTATGGGCACAGAATCGAGATTCAACACAGCTTTCCATCCTCAAACAGATGGACAGACGGAAAGAACCATACAGACCCTGGAAGACTTGCTTCGCGCATGTATCCTGGATTTCGGAGGGAGTTGGGAAGAACACCTACCTCTGGTGGAATTCTCCTACAATAACAGCTATCAGGCCACAATTGGAATGGCACCGTTCGAAGCACTTGTACGGTAGACCATGTAGATCCCCAGTGTGTTGGGTGCAGGGCAGCGAACCAGTAGTAGTTGGGCTAGAAATGATCCAGCAGACACAAGAGGTGGTAATGAGGATTAGAAGAAGAATGAGGTTAGCTCAAGATAGACAAAAGAGTTACGCAGATCAGCGCAGACGTGAGGTTCATTTCGCGTTAGGAGATCACGTTCTCCTGAAGGTCTCTCCAACTAAGAGAAACACGAGATTCGGGACGCGAGGGAAACTCAGTCCGCGCTATATTGGACCCTTTGACGTGATTGAGCGCATTGGACCAGTGGCATATAGGCTAGCATTGCCTCCTCACCTATCAGCTGTGCATGATGTCTTCCACATGTCAATGTTGAAGAAGTATCACCCTGACAACTCTCATGTTGTCAGCTTCAAAGAGGTAGAGCTGCAACCGGACCTGACGTACCCAGAGGATGCAGTCCAAATCGTGGACCGAAGAGTGAAGATTCTCCGAAGAAAGGAAGTTCCCCTAGTACGAGTGCAATGGACCCGATGAGGAGTTGAAGAAGCTACGTGGGAACGAGAAGATGAGATGAGGAAGCGATACCCAGAGTTGTTCGAGCAACCAGCATCACAACCAGATACTACGCCAACACGTACATTTAGATGAGGAACATGGTTGAAACTTCCTTAGCTAAAATTTCGAGGACGAAATTTTTCTAAGGAGGGAAGGTTGTAAAACCCGTGACTCGAGTCAGAGTTTTACGGGAGTGAACCAGTCGGTTCAACTGTCGGTTCGAGTCGAGTCAGCTTCATGGACCGCGAGCTGAGTTGAGGCCAGCTGTGAGTTATGAGCGATGAGGGTCATGTATGCTCAAATGTACGATGATAACGCCTAAAAGATGATGAAAAATGGGTTATCAAGTATATGGAGGTATGCAGTATTGATTGTTATTTTTATTTGATCGTAGAATAATTTTAGGCCGAATAACGCATTAGGACACGTTTAGATTATATTCGGGTGGGTTATTAGTTATAGAACATGTCATTTGGATGTTGTTGTGTTCGTTTGATTTTACGGGATTTTTCCCAATTTTTTTGGGATTTTTTTTAGGATTTATTAGGAGATAGTTATTATTATTGACTCGAGTCGGAGTCGAGTCAAGTTTAATTTACAAAAATGCCATCGCACGCGCCTTCATCTTCCCCGACACTTACCCTTACAAAACCCTAGCCGCACCGCCCACGGTCGCCGTCGCCGCTGCCGACGCCGTACTGCCGCCGATCAACGTCGTCCCGTCCAGCCGTGCAGTCATCGTGCCGCCACGACCCACGCCGGCCACCATCTCGCCGCCACGACGTCGGAATCGCCCCACGAAACCTCCTCGGCCGTCGCCACTCCGAGCCGGATTCCGCCGCCGTCCGGGCCGCGCCGCCGCCGCTGTGGCCCCGACGACCATCCCCTCGCCGTCGCCGACGTTTCCCCATCATCCCGACCGCCGTCGAGGCCGGCCGGAGCCCCGATCGGAGCACGCCGCCGCCGCCGCCCATTTTCGACGCCACCGTCGACAGCCATCGCCGCCTCGGCTACCCTATTTGACACCACCATTGGACCAAGCTCGTCGAGCTGGTGCCGATAGACCCCTGATTGCCCCGTCCCGAATCCGCCAAAATCGTCGAATCTGCCGGAAAACCGTCAGAATCCGCCGGAAAATTGGATTCGTGGGACATTCGCCGGATCATCCGCCGAACGCACCTGGTCCAACTGATCGGACTTCGGACGCCGCTAGGTGCTGAATTCGAGTTTCGAGCCACGAAATGGAAACCCTAGCCGTCGCCAATTTTCGACGACGCGAGGTATAATTTATTTTAATTTAATTATTTGAAAGTATTGATTATTAGAATTGCATGCTGGGATTGGTGAATTGTATGTTATAATAATATATATAAATGTAGATTTGATTAAGGATAAAATATGAAATTTGCTTGATTGAGTGGTGTTAAAAATGGAGGCTAAGAAATAAATTAGGGTAACTAGGTAATGATCATGATCTAATGCAAATTAGCCTAAGTAGGCTTGATAGAATTGATATAGGTTGATGTGTGTTGATTGATGCGTGATTGTGTTGATTGTGTGTGCATGCTATAGGATGTGCGATTCATCATGCGGGCGTTAGTTTTTAGCTTGATTGTGTAGGTACGGTGTAGGAGCTCACCGCCTAGGCGCGTGGACCCGTTTGGAGCTTCTACCAGGTCCGTTTAGGACTCGTTCTCTATTTTTACGCTACTCTATTGTGTATTCGATTTATCATGTGCAGGACAAGTTAAGTGGCATTTTATCGGATCCCACTTAACTCGGGCCATTTAGCCAACGGTTCTTTTTCGGATTAATAACCCTCGAGGATGAGATCCCTCGAGTTTGTTTTCGAACTTCAGATCCAGCTCAAGTTGCCTTCAGGCCTATTGTATAAATCCCAACCCAGGCCTAGTTATGTATAGTTTTCGCGTTTTCGGTGAGAGATGGGATGAGGGTTACTTGCGGCCATATCTTCAGATAGGGCGTGTGCCCGGAAGAGCGGGCTCTGGAGCTGGGGAGAACCCACTTCGTTCCCGAAGGATCCGGACAACTCCACCTTTGAGTTCCTCAAACCGGGAGAAGTGTGGAGGTTTACGGGTACTGCAATGCAGCGCATGTCTAGACTTGTGGTTCAAAGGATACTGTAGGCGACTGCTTGAGAGTACTCAGCCTTTGTGCTCAAGGCCAGGAGTAATATGGAAGGTGCAGAGGGCGGTAAGGAACGACATTTGATGCGAGAAGCAATAGAAAAATGGTTGAGGTATGAGAATGAGAAAGAAAGGGGGATGCTATCGACCCGAGGGCGACGGCCCGACGGCGACGGCTCCCGTATGTGCCCTGATGAGAGTTCTTGAGGAAGTATATGGTTTTGATTCAACAGGAGAGTTTGCTCTCCTGTGCCAGATTGATATTAGTTATTTTCCGGGCCGGTAACACTCATTACTGACGGTTTTTCTATATATATGTAGGTGAGGAATGCGAGCAATGAAAGCTGTCGGGACTGCGGAGGAGCAGCACGGAACCGCGCACACATGTACCTGCCGCTGTAACGTATGTATAATGATGGTGTGTTATTGTTATGTAAATGATAATTTTGATGTGTTTGCTTGAATAAATTACTTGTTATGAAACGAACTGATAAATATGACTGAGTAGGGAGCCTTGGAGTTCAGACTCGGCTCGGGTAAAAACGACTGAGATAATGATTTAATGTCAATGTAGATTGTTATGTGTTATCGTATTTTCATAAAATAGTATATATTTTCTTTTGGTTTCTCATTTGTTGTTTTGTCTTATTTTGCTTGTACATCATAGCATGCATGTAGGACTCCGTTAGAACCCAATCGTTCCCATTCATACATTTCATATTTGCATCTCCATCTTGAGACGCCGAGAGTAGATCCTAGTCGGCTTAACCGAATCTAATAGATTAACGAACGGTTCGGTCGCCGGTGACATTTCCGGGTCGGTTCACGGGTGAGCCGAAACAGGGTGTTACAAATCATGCCTCTAGTTTTATTGTTTACTTTCACAACTCTGTAGTTAAAGATTTCTTCCTGTATTTGATATCATGATGTGAACTTCATCTGAAAGGTACTAACATTTAGATTATGGGATTGTGATTCATTATTTTTTTATGAATAGGCTTCTATCCTGTATGGTTACTAGTGTTGGTCTTGGGAGGTTGGCCTTGGACATTTCATGCTTAGGTATATCTTCAGTTTTTTCATTATTGGTTATTGGTCATTGTCCTTCAGGTCATCATAAGATAATATTTTTATGTTCAACAGGATTCATTAGTGAAAGGAATGAGTTCTCATATTACATGATGATTTGTTCAAGTTTTATCCTAAACAAATACGGATATAGACATTTTATTATGATTCAATTCATGTTTTTTTATCATTTCAACAAAGAGTTCCCTTAACCAAAATTTGTTTGATGTTAAGCACCCAATCTGCAATGGAGTGGACTATCTATCCTTGGATTCATAGCAACTGCAACAGCCTTTCCGACAATGACCAGCTTTGACGTGTAAAATTTCCGGACATTCATCCTGCAAGGTTTGATTTCTTTGCGGAAACAATTAAAAATGTTTGAATTGTTCTACAAATGATTAGTTTATTGCCAGCAGTCCTTGAAAGGTCAATGATACAAAAGATGGAACCTAATGTGCAGTTTATATGCCTCAATTTCAAATGAAACTTTTTTCAATCATGGCTACTACCGCTCAGTCGGTAACTTGTTTTTTGTATTTGAGTTTTAGATTTTTTCTTGTGCATCAAAATTTGTGTAAATACTAATTTCTGTTTTTGGTTTTTCATACTTGAAGCAGCATTGCTGACACCAGTAGTAGTGGTCAGCCTGACTCTACACATTCTAGGCAGCGAGAAGAGGCAAATATTTCAGTTTTCTTGAGCCATTTCTTTTTAGTGCACTCGTTGCCCTCCTTATATTTGCCACATTTTGTGTTCTCTTTAAACCTTAACAAGAAGATCAAGTTAGTAAATTTAAGATGATTGCATATGTTCTTCCCTATGGGAAAGGTCATTATCATGATCTATGGTTGTTTGGCTGCATTGGTGTTTGCGGATTATATAATATACGATACTGATAATTTGATAAAGTGATACACTTACGATGACTACATATGGACTGCCATATCACTGAATTTAGATATCATCAATCTGCTCCAGATGCTGCTACTAGTTTTCCGAACATCAGATAGTTGAAGGGTTTGGGGGAAGGCAAAGTGTTTTTTTTAAATACAGTTGGAAGCCGTACATAAACTGAAAATATGATCTGTGGCAGGCTCTCGCAAGTAAATGTTTTTTTCTATTTTTTAAAAATGTTTTTGTAAAAAGCAAGCAACAGATAGTATTACAATCGCAAGAGAGGTAGAATAGTACTCTCCTTGAGCATTAGTAAGAGCGTCTGTTGATCTTTCTATTTGAAAATAAAATATTAGAAATTCATCATATGTAAGTATTCCCCTTGATATAACCAGCATCATCATATGTAAGTACATTTTCTTTGACAATTAATTGTCTTCTTCAGACCCTTCATGCCAGTTGTTTCAACCCTGCACAACAATATCTTCAAAATTTTATAAAGCAGCCCCACTGTAAAGAAAAACCAAAACAAATAACAGGGAAGCCTAAATTCTCTGCCCTAAGATGCTCATCAGGTACATCTTAACCAGATCAAACTTAAAAAGCACTAAAGGTAACAAAAAAGATTATTTTGACATGGAGCATCCTCACAATGAGGACTTACATAGAGAGCAGTACAATGACAATTAGAGCATTTAAACTCAGCATATTCTCTTGAATGGATTTGGCAAGAGTAAGAAGATACTTAAACAAGTTGTTCCTTCTCGGCAAGGAATGTTACTAAAAATCTCTACCCAAGGGAAAAAAGAGCAATAGAGAAGAAATATATCTATATTGATATAAGAGAAATGTACATACGTGGAACCAAATAGTCCAATCTTCTGAATTTGGTGATGTCCTCTCCAGACTGATTGTCCTCAATAAAGATAGTCAAGCTGAAATTCATTTGATTGAATGAGAAAAATATTTGATAAAAAAAACAAAGAATACTGTTAGCCTTACAAAGTCGTACCTACGAACATTTTGGAACTTGACATACTTCAAGACAGCTAGCTTTCCCTGAAATGATATGCTTGTGTCAAAGATGGGAAACATCTTCACCCAAAACTCAACCACAAAGCATGATCTCCACATCAGGCACTTAACAATGCAATTAAGACATTTCAAGAACATACAAAGAAAAAAATAGATAAAGTCCTTCTCAAGTTTGTATGAATACAAAGACTAGATAAGCCAAATTGATTCGGGTAGGCAATTAGGTCCCACATCAAATGAAACAAATAAGGTTTATGCCTTGATTGTAATCTCTAAATAAATTTAAAAGCACTTAGCATCCCGAATTAGTTTTCAAGTAAGCACTACTTAATGTCGCTCGTGCTGATTGCAATTGAACAATTCATTTCATCGAAGACAATCAACAAATGTGAATAACAGGCACATACAAGCATGAACTCCTTCAATGCTAAATGCAAAGATCTAGGCGTAAATGTAAAGGTCTAGTCTTTACTTTTGCAACTGATCTAAATCACCCCTTTAGAGGTGGAAAAGAAAATGCTAAAGAAGATTTCTCCACAGTAACAAAATTTTGCATATTGTATTCTAGGTTCCAGTGATGGCACCGTGGCGACTACTGAAAGGAATTGCTCTCGAGTGCGGAATTGAGATGGAAGATGAGAAGCGAACGCTGTTGATTCAATTGAATGAAGCAAAAGCTAGTATTTTCTCGAGTAAAATGTACTCAACTCCCCCGGTACATCAAATACGTCTCTCTTAAGCAAACATTTGCCTAGCCCTAGCCTTTACCCCCATCAAAAAAACGTAATTTGATCGATAACATACATAAATATGAACGAGATTCGCAAAAGTTCAAACCTTTAGGGCAACCAGGAGCTCCATGATGTAATTGAGCAAACCCCTCTTCACCAAATCATCATCGTCGCCATTGGCTGCCACCGGCCATCACCTTCCGGGCCAGGTTGGCGGCGCCAACCATCACCCTTGCCCACGCCTTGCAGCCCTCCTTGCAGCGGGAGTAGGACTCATCGATCCGGAAGACGAGCAGCAGGCCAGCGCCGGCGTGGTGAGCTGGTAGGTGGAGGGGAGGGGACGGGGAGCAGTTGGGGGGTGGCAGCGGGTGGTGGAGGTAGAGGGCTCCGCAGCGGGGGTGGTGGGAGGTGGCAGAGGGAGAGAGCCGGGAGGAAAAAAAAATATGTATATATATATATTTAAAATTGTAGCACAGTGAATGTTACCGGGCGGAAATTGAGGATCGATGGTTACAGTCGGAAGAAAGTGGTTTTTTTCCTCTCACGATCGAATCAATCTTCCATTCTAATCTCAATTAATCAATTGGAAAAATGAAGATTGCACAGAAAAAAACTAATTCAGAATTCAATTAACAATTCAAAAGATAACCCCGATCAACATCTACTCTCCTTGTTTATACAAAATCAAACCCTGTTTCTACCCAATTACCCATTTACTATCCAGTTATATTTCAAAAAGCTCTCCCTTAGTTTAAAAATTTTTGCCAGCCTGCTTGCTTCTTCAGTTGCCATCTCCTTGCTTCTCACCCTTGCTCTGCCTTCTGCAATTCGTGTACCATTGCCTCCCCTTATGATTTTCCTTGTCCTCAAGGAAATAAGCATGGCGACGGTGAAGGAACTTTTCAGATTCCCACGTCCCTTGCTCAATTGTCCCTCCTAACCACTAAATGCAATAAAAAATAGTATCTCCTTGACAATGTTTTTGGATCACTCGAATGGGCTTCTTAGGCAACATTCCCGATTCTGTTAATTGTGCCAGCAATGTATACTCTACCGTTTGGGATTGCTTAATTGTTGGCTTTAGCATCGAGACATGAATTACATTATGAATTCTTGACTCAGCTGGCAAATTCACTCGATATGCTACTAGACTAATCTTACGAGTGATAGCGTATGGTCCTGCATACCTTGGAGCAAATTTGTTGTTTCTTCTTCCAAGCACCGAATGTTGTCTGTAAGGCTGTAACCTAACATAGACTTCATCTCCCACTTCAAACTCTAATTCCCGACGCTTTTTATCTGCATTCATTTTCACTTCGATCCTGTACCTTCTTCAATTGGCCTTTTAGTGATTGCAACATTTTGTCTCGGTCCATCAAAGCAGTATTAACTTCCTCTAGTTGCATTGTTGCAAGTATGTAAGTCAATAGTGTAGGAGGAATTCTTCCATATACCGCTTAAAAAGGTGTCATTCCTATGGAGCTGTGAAAAGATGTGTTATAACAATATTCTACCAAAGGAAGCCATCTACACCACTCTTTTGGAGTATCACCTGTAAGGCATCGCAAATATATTTCGAGTATTCTATTGGTTACCTCTGTTTGTCCATCAGTTTGAGGGTGATAGGAAGAACTGAAATTAAAAGTAGTGCCTTGCAATCGAAAGAGTTCTTTCCAAAACTTACTCACAAAAATAGGATCCCTATCACTAACTATGGATCTAGGTAATCCATGCAACTTGAAGACATGAGAAAAAACATCTGTGCTACCTGAAAACCTGTATATGGATGTTTCAAGGAAAGGAAATGTGCATACTTCATCAATCTGTCCACCACCACATAGATGGCAGTCTTCCCTTTCGACGATGGTAATCCTTCCACAAAATCCATTGAAATGTCTTCCCAAATTTGATTCGGAATAGGTAGAGGGGAAAGTAATCCTTTTGGTAAAAGATGTTCACTCTTGTACTGTTGGCAGGTATGATAAGTTTTTGTAAATTCCTTGACCATCTTGGTAAGTCCCTTCCATCTGAAAACCTGCTTGATCCTATAAATTGTCTTATCCCCTCCTTCATGTGTTGCAGCATGCATTTCCTTAATTATCATGGGCATAATTTCTAAAGATGAATCCAAATAAATCTTACCCTTATAATACAGAATTCCATTGTGTTCTTCCCAAGTCGAAGGCAACAATTTCGCATGAAACTTCTTTCTTAACTCTTGAATTTCTTCACTCCCATCCATAGCTTCCTTGACAGCCTTCAACCAATCAGGGACTACCATTGACAAAGGAGCTAGAGATAGGTCAGTTCCTCCCTTTTCTTCTTCTTTGTCATGTTCTTCTTCAAGTTGCCAAGATAAGGAGTCTGCAACCACATTCTCCTTTCCCTTTTTATATACAATAACAAAGTCATAAGCCATCAGTTTAATCAACCACTTTTCTTGTTGCCTCGTGGTTATCTTTTGCTGCCATAAGTACTTGAGGCTATGATGATTAGTCTTAACAACAAATTGTTGTCCCAACAAATAGCCTTTCCACTTATCCACTGATAGAACTAGGGCTAATAGTTTTCAATCATATGCTGACAACATTTGAGTTTTCCCTTTCAAAGCTTTGCTGAAGAAAGCAATAGGGTGATCTTCCTGAATTAAAATAGTCCCTAGTCCTGAAGTCGAAGCATCACATTCTATTATAAAGGGTTTAGAAAAATCTGGTAATGCTAACATTGGAGCTGAGCACAGAGCTTGTTTCAAATTATTGAAGGCTATAGTAGCCTCAGTTGTCCAATGAAATCCTTGTTTCTTTGTCAGCGAAGTCAAGGCAGCAACCAACACTCCATATCCACGAATAAATCTTCAATAGTAACCTGCGAGACCTAAAAATCCTCGCAAAGCCTTAACTGAATGAGGTAGAGGCCAACCCTTGATAGCCTCTAATTTGCTGTCATCCATTTTTACTCCTTCCCTAGTAATTAGGTGATCTAAATAATCAACCTTATCTTGTCCAAATCTGCATTTAGATTGTTTTAGGAACAACTGATGCACGGCAAGGATGTTAAAAACAATTTCCAAATGGATCAAGTGGTCCTCCCACTTCTTGCTGTAAATCAGGATGTCATCAAAGAATACAAATATAAAATGACGAAGATGAGGAGAAAAAATTTGATTCATCAATTGCTGAAAGGTGGCAGGTGCATTGGTTAGTCCAAATGGCATTACCAAAAACTCATATTATCCATGATGAGTTTGGAATGCAGTCTTGTAAATGTCTTCACTTTTCATTCTGATTTGATGATACCCTACCCTGAGATCTAGTTTGGAAAAAATTGTGCTCCTTTCAACTCATCCAACAACTCATCTATGATTGGAATTGGGAACTTGTGCTTAATAGTTGCTTGGTTTAGGGCTCTATAGTCAACACAAAATCTCCAAGATCCATCCTGTTTTTTAATCAACAAAATAGGAGTAGAGAAAGGGCTAGAGCTATTTCGAATAACACCTTGTGACAGCATCTCTCTCACTTGCCTTTCTATCTCCTCTATTTGAAAATGTGGATACCTATACGGCTTGTTCTTGCATAATTGGGCCTCGTCTTTTAGTGAAATCTGATGATCACACTCCCTTTGAGGTGGCAATCCCTTCGGTTCACTAAATAAGGTCTTGAATTTTTCCAGCAATTGGTGGAGTTCTACCAGTTGGGATTCTTGTAGCTCAGGATCTGGATGATTTTGAATAGTCTCCATTATTTGAAGGAGAGTTGTCACTTCCTTCATTTGTACATGCCTACATAGTTGTTTCCCAAAAATTAAAGATGACGATGAAGTTTTTAATCCTTGCAACATGACATCTTGCTCCTTCCATCAAAACCTCATTTGCATCTTTTGAAAATTCCAATCAATTGACCCCAAAGTATACAACCATTTAATTCGCAGCACAATATCATAATCATTGAGAGGTAAAATTTGGAAGTTCACACTAAAGGTATGTCCTTGGAGTGTTAGCAACATAGATTTACAGTCTCCTAATGTTTGAAAATGTTCTCCACTTGCTACCTTCACATTAACATTTCCTGATGTCACCATTGGAATTTGTAAGTGTTGTACTACCTCTTGGCTCATGAAGTTGTGTGTGCTTCCAGTATCAATTAACACTATAACATTTGCATTCCTGATCTGGCCTACCACACGCATACTTCCAGCAGATATCACTCCATTAATTGCCCTCAATGATATCTCAGGTTCCTCCTCAGTATCCTCACTCTCACTGTCTTCGGATTTTCCTTTCACCTCTTCTTCTTCACCGCAATCAATCGGGAAAAGTCTTTGGCACTTATGTCCACTCTCATATTTTTCATTACAGTTGAAACAAAGTCCTTTTGCTATTCTTTCTCTGATTTCTGTTGGCGTTAGTCTCTTGACTTTAGGCAGTCTTTGAGCTGGCTTCAACTTGGAAGCAATGTCCTTCTCTCCATCCATTTTTGAGGACCAAGTCATTTTTCTATTGCTTTTACCTTCACCATAACTTCTAGAATTATAGTACAGCTTTTTTCCAGCATGGAGTATTTTTTCTTTCTTGATTCCAGTCGTTGTTCATATTTCTTGGCATATGAAATAGCTTGATGGACTGTCTGAGGTTCCTTCAATTGAACACTATACTTAATATCTTCTTTCAATCCACTTACAAAATAAGATGCTAATTGATCTCTCGGAATTCCCTTTGTCTTGCTAAGCAACGTCTCAAACTGGATCTGGTATTCTGAAACACTTCCTATGTAACACCCCGTTTCGGCTCACCTGTGAACCGACCCGGAAATGTCACCGGCGACTGAACCGTTCGCTAATCTACTAGATTCGGTTAAGCCGACCCGGATCTACTCTCGGCGTCTGAAGATGGAGATGCAAATATAAAATGCATGAATGGGAACAATTGGATTCTAACGGAGTCCAACATGCATGCCATGACGTGCAAGTAAAGACAAGACAAAACAACAAATGAGAAACCAAAAGAAAATATATACTATTTTATGAAAATACGATAACACATAACAATCTACCATGACATTCAATCATTATCTCATTTGTTTTCACCTGAGCCGAGTCTGAACTCCAAGGCTCCCTACTCATTCACATTTATCCGTTCCTTTCATAACAAGCAATTCATCCAAGCAAACACATCAAAATTATCATTCACGTAACAATAACATACCATCATTATAGATTACACGCGGCAGGTACATGTGTGCGCGGTTCCGTGCTACTCCTTCGCAGTCCTGACAGCTTTCATCGCTCGCATTCCTCAGCTACATATATATAGAAAAACCGTCAGTAACAAGTGTTACCGGCCCGAAAAATAACTAATATCAATCTGGCACAGGAGAGCAAACTCTCCTGTTGAATCAAAACCATATACTTCCTCAAGAACTCTCATCAGGGCACATACGGGAGCCATCTCCGTCGGGTCGACAGCGTCCCCCTTTCTTTCTCATTCTCATACCTTGGCCATTTCTCTATCACTTCTCGCATCAAATTTCATTCCTTACCACCCTCTACACCTTCCATATTACTCCTGGCCGCCTTGAGCACAAAGGCCGAGCACTCTCAGGCAGTTGCCTTCAGTACCCTTTGAACCACAAGTCTAGACATGCGCTGCATTGCAGTACCCATAAACCTCCACACTTCTCCGAGTTTGAGGAACTCAAAGGTGGAGTTGTCCGGATCCTTCGGGAACGAAGTGGGTTCTCCCCAGCTCCAGAGCCCACTCTTTCGAGCACACGCCCTATCTGAAGACGTGGCCGCAAGTAACCCTCATCCCATCTCTCACCAAAAACGTGAAAACTATACATATATAGGCCTGGGTTGGGATTTATACAATAGGCCCGAAGGCAACTTGAGCTGGATCTGAAGTTCGAAAACAAACTCGAGGGATCTCATCCTCGATGGTTATTAATCCGAAAAAAGAACTGTTGGCTAAATGACCTGAGTTAATAAAACACCACTTAACTCATCCTGCACATGATAAATCAAATATACAATAGAATAGCGTAAAAACAGAGAATGAGTCCTAAACGGACCTGGTAGAAGCTCCAAACAGGTCCACGTGCCTAGGCAACGAGCTCCTACACCGTACCTACACAATCAGGCTAAAAACTAACGCCGGCATGATGAATCACACATCCGATAGCATGCACACATAATCAACACAATCATGCATCAATCAACACAAATCAACCTATATCAATTCTAGCAAGTCCACTTAGGCTAGTTTGCATTAGATCATGATCATTACCTAGTTACCCTAATTAGTTTCTTAGCCTCCATTTTTAACACCACTCAATCAAACAAATTTCATAATTTATCCTTAATCAAATCTACATTTATATATATTATTATAACACACAATTCACCAATCCTAGCATGCAATTCTAATAATCAATACTTTCAAATAATTAAGTTAAAATAAATTATACCTCTCGTCGTCGAAAATCGGCGACAGCTAGGGTTTCCGTTTCGTTGCTCGAAACTCAAACTCAGCACTTAGCGGCATCCGAAGTCCGATCAGATTGGACCGGGTGCGTTCGGCGGATGATCCGGCGAATTTCCCACGAATCCAATTTTCCGGCAGTTCCGGTAGTTTTTCGGCAAGTGTCGGCGATTTTCCGGCGGATTCAGACGGTTTTCCGGCGATGATTTGGGATGGGGCAATCAGGGGGTCTATCGGCACCAGCTCAACGATGGTGGTGTCAAACAAAGCAGCCGGGGCGGCGATGGCCGTCGGTGGCGGCGGCGGCGTGCTCCGATCGGGGCTGCGGCCGGCCTCGACGGCGCTCGAGATGGTGGGGGAGACGTCGGTGACAGCGAGGGGGTGGTCGTCGGGGTCACAGCAGCGGCGGCGCGGCCTGAACAGCGGCGAATCAACGAGGGAGGGCGTCACGGTTTGTGGGGCGATTCCGCCGTCGTGGCGGCGAGACGGTGGCCGGGGTGGGTCGATGGCGGCACGGCGTTGCTCGGCGGCAGTGCGGCGTCGGCGGTGGTGGTGGCAGCACACAACAGTGTCGGCGGCAAGGGTTTGGGGTAAGGAAGGTGTCGGGGAAGATGAAGGGGTGTGCGATGGCATTTTTGTAAATTAAACTTGACTCGACTCTGACTCGAGTCAATAATAATAACTGTGTCCTAATAAATCTAAAAAAATCCAAAAAAATTGGGAAAAATCCCGTAAAATCAAACGAACACAGCAACATCCAAATGATATGTTCTATAACTAATAACCCACCCGAATATAATCCAACGCGTCCTAATGCGTTATTCGGCCTAAAACTATTCTGCGATAAAATAAAAATAACAATCAATACTATATACCTCCATATACTTGATAACCCATTTTTCATCATCTTTTAGACGTTATCATCGTACACTTGAGCATACATGACCCTCATCGCTCATAACTCACAGCTGGCCTCAACTCAGCTCGCGGTCCATGAAGCTGACTCGACTCAAACCAACGGTTGAGCCGACTAGTTCACTCCCGTAAAACTCTAACTCGAGTCACGGGTTTTACATCCTAACTGCTGCAACTTAATCAATTCACCTATGTAATCATCAAAAGCAGAAGGTCCAAATCTAACAAGAATTTGATCTCTAAACTGATCCCAAGTCAATTCACCTTCCTCCTCCCACAAGATTTGATACCAGATCTGAGCATGTCCTTCCAAATGGAAGGTAGCAACAGTCACTTGATCTTCATATGCTATACTATGACACATAAAAAATTGTTCTGCCCTCATCAACCAGAATTCAGGATCCTCTGAACCAGCAAACTTAGGAAATTTCAATCAAATTTGTTGCAAAAATTTATAATGTGTAAATTCAGTTAGATTTCTCATACCTCTCTCTTTTCCTTCCCAGGTTCGATGAGCATCTCTATCGTGCCTAGATCTTCCTTGAGACCAGTCACTTGATTGCTTATTCTCCATCTTACTTAGATCCATCACCATTTTAGATTTTGACCTTTGCTGCTCTACTTTGGAAGAAGAAGCCTTATCTACAACCAGAATCTTCAATTGTTCTTGAATTCCAACCAGAATAGCCTCCATTCTAGCAATCCATTCCACACCAGACTTCCTGTTCGCAGCCATCTCAGCTCCCATCTTTTCCAGTTGTTGCTCCAATTTGACCATCCTTGCTTCAACTCCAAGTGGCTCTGATACCAATTTGTTACCAGCATCGGCTGGAAGTTGTGGATCAATGGTTACAGTGGAGGAAAGTGGTTTCTTTCCTCCCATGATCGAATCAACCTTCCACTCCAACCTCAATCAATCAATTGGAAAGATGAAGATTGCAGGGAAAGATAACAAATTTGGAATTCAATTAACAATTCAAAAGACAACCACAATCAACATCTTCTCTCCCTTTTGATACAAAACCAAACCCTGTTTCTACCCAATTACCCATTTACTACCCGGTTACATTTCAAAAAGCTCTACCTTAGTTTAAAATTTTCCGCCAGCCCACTTGCTTCTTTAGTCGTCATCTCCTTGCTTCTCACCCTTGTTCTGCCTTCTGCAATTTGTGTAACAGCGAACTTGTCTGAGCACAGCCTCCTTGGGCTATATATATATATATATAGAGGAGGTCTACTGTGCGCTGCATTCGCATTTGATTGTAGGCCGTTGGATGAAAATCCAATGGCCCACAATCAAAATCCTTCCACCCCCCCCTCCCTCCCTCCCTGCCATCCGCCCCAGCCCCGAGCTTCCCCGGTGGTCGCCCCCGCCCCCGCCCCGACCTTCCCCGCCGGTCAGCCCCGCCCTCCCGCAGTCGCAGTCGCCCCTACCCCCACCCTCGGCCCCGTTCGCAGCCGCCAGCCCATCCCACGGCCCCGCCCGCAGCTGTTGCCACCCCGCCCCCGGCGTTCCCACCCCCCCAACCCCCACCTTTGCCTCCACTCGCAGCCACCGCCCAACCATTGTGATCCCCCCCTCCCCCTGCGGGCGGCCGGCGACAAGGTGGCCGGCGACAAGGTGGCCGACGGTGGGGTAGCGCAGTAAAACAAAGGGGGGACGGAAGAAACAGGGGAGGGTACTAGCGTAATAAAAATTTTACTCGGTCACGACTCGAGTCAAGTTTTTATTACGAAATAAATTTTTAAAAAATAAATTACTTTCATAATAAAAACTTGACTTGGGCCCGATTCGAGTCAATATTACAAATTAAATTTAAAAAATAAAAAAAATAATTTTGTAATAAAAATTTGACTTTGTCCTACACGGGACCGAGTCAAGTTTTTATTACAAAATAAATTAAAAATAATAAAATAATTTCGTAATAAAAACTTCACTCTATCCTAACGCGAGTCAATATTATGAAATAATTTTTTAAAAAATAAAATAATTATGTAATAAAAACTTAATTCGATCCCTATTCAAGTCAAGTTTTTATTACAAAATAAATTAAAATAATAAAATAATTTCGTAATAAAATCTTAACTCTATCCCGACTTAAGTCAATACTACGAAATAAAATTTTTTTAAAAAAAATGTGTAATAAAAACTTAACTCGAGTTGGGACAGAGTTGTATAATGAAATAAATTTTTAAAAAATAAAATAATTTCATAATAAAAAATTGACTCGATCCCGTGGGACTTGAGTCAATATTACAAAATTAGTTTATTTTTTAAAAAATTTATTTCGTAATATTGACTCGAGTGGGGATCGAGTTAAAATTTTATTATAAAAATATTTTATTTTTTAATATTTATTTTGTAATAAAAATTTGACTCGATCTAGACTTGAGTCAATAGTATGAAAAAATTTTT